>JAXFYN010000511.1:165000-182500 GCA_036172215.1 Camellia granthamiana
CATCCCATTTGATTTCCCCTTTATTAAGTGCATTATGTTCTCAGTTATAGCAAAGCATGGTCAATATAATTACGAATCCAAACTAAACAACAAGTAATTTATTCATGGTAAAGAAAATTTACAATTTATCACAGATTACATATCGAGACTAAAACATTCAAGAAACATAGAATATAAGAGTTGCAAACCAAATAAGGGCATATTAACATAAATTTCCAGATTTCCAGATTTGAACCAGTTTGAAAATAATTATGAAAAAAATACTTTTATTGGCCCCAAGTACCTAGCCTCATGTGAGTTTCTAGATAAATAAGTCTAGTTTCAAACTCAATTTACGAAAGTAGGATAGGTATTTTATAGTTTAAGATAATTCAGAAATACCAAGATCTGTCCAGATTCGTTGATCGTTACGCAAATCGGTTTTTCTCTCAAACCCCTCACTCTCTTGAGTTCAAACAAATTTTAGTTAAAATATAACACCAAGATTAAGATTTTGACATAAAATTGGGCTCAAGATTATTTTTCTGGAATTTTATAAAAATAGAGAAAGTTGACTGTTTTTCTGGTTCTATGAGTAACAAACTTAGAAAAATTGTTTAGGTTATAAAAACACATGCTTAGGACCTACAAAAATTACCACATACTCTAGACATACCAAATATTAGACCCAAAAAACAGATTTTGAGTTTATGGAGTTTTGATAGGAAAATAAATTCAAGAGAGGGAAAAGATTTGCTGCTGGAAATTTAAGAAAGAAAGAGAAGCACACCATTTCTTGATTAATACACCTTTATACAAGAGTGTAGGCCTAGACTACAACAAATATATACAAATAGCATGTATTAGGAGGGGAAAAACAAGTGGTAAGAGAACTTGAGAGAAGAGGTGTTGTATGTTTACCTTTGTTGTACAAGACTCTAACACAATTCTTCCTTTTCTTCTTCTCTTCTCTCTCACTCTCTCCCTCTCTCTTTTTTTTCCAAGATCACTCTCTCTCACTCCTCTAGTGAATGGCTGAAAATGTATATAATGAGGGGGAGAAGTGTGCATATATATATATAGAGAGAAAAGATTGGGAAGGTTTCTTAGGGACTAAGTTCCCTAAGTGCAAATTGTCAAAGTTGCCATTATGGCCCTTTCATCAATCACATAGTCAACAACTTGGGCTCCAAGACATATATATATATATATGAGATATTTTTATTTATAAACATAATATAATAGCCACAAGTACATTAATTAATAAAATATTACAATTAAGGGTTGGAATGAAATAAAATAAAAGTATATAGGGACCAAGTCTAAATTTATTAAACCTTGATATATGTTATTAATATACTAACACTACAACAAAAAACACATTTTATAGCATTCGATGAATGCTATCAAAAGTAAGCAATAGCATTCGTTGGAATGCTATGTTTGCCCATGTTATTAAAAGTGTATCATTTTTAATAACATTTATCGAATGTTATCGTTAAACGCTATCGTAAATATATTATAACAATTTTCGAATGCTATGAAATAGTTAAAAGTTACTAAAAATACCAAAGGATAACATTTTGTTAATGCTATAAAATTGTTTTTATAGCAATCTAGTAATGTTACAATTTACCATATCATAACTAACTAAGAATGTTATAATAAAGCATGATAACATTTTTTAAATGCTACAAACACCTCATTATGATAGCAATTTTAAATGTTATCATATAGTATTTATAAATGAGCCATGCTTCAGACCCCCAGTGGGGGTCGCACCCCCAGTGACGTGGCAGCACGGGGTTGGTGGAAAACATAAAAAAAAAAAAAAAAAAAAAAACTATTTTTTTTTTTTGGACCAATGAGAGGCGACCCCCAGTACCCCCACTGGAGGTCCGAAGCTTTTTCCATTTATAAATATAATAAAAATCCATTCCAACACCAATATTGGAAATCTAAATTCTGTAAATGCAACAAACACATTTTCATCCATCGCATACAAAACAATATCATCATTGAAAAATAACTCATCACCACAAATTTCAAGAAATAATAAAATCGTCATAACATTGTCTTAATAAAGTACCAAAACACAATCTCTCACTATGTTCAAAAAAATAAAAATAAAAACAAAAACTTAAAGTCATAATGTCGGTATGTACAAGCCAATAACACATTCAAATTCCTTTTTCTGCACCCACAAACTTCCAAGCTGACTTCTATTGGTTCCATCTTCTTTCCAAACCTAATAACTGTAAAACAATAATCAACACGTCACAATAAGTATAATCAGTTTAACAATACTGTATATCATTAAAAAGGAAAAATAAAAATAAAATTATATCAAAACAAAAGCAACAAAGCACTCCTTTGCTAGAGCAAAGGCAAAGCACCATGACTACTTTTTCAACACAGCAGACAAAAATTGTTAACAAAATGTTATCCTTTGATCTGTTATATACCTAATCTAACAACACATTATATAAATGTTATCCTTTGATCTATTAAAAGTTACAAAATGTTATGATTACAAAATGTTATCCTTTGATTTGCTGGATCAAAATAAAATTACAAATTGTTAACAAAATACCAAAGTTACTAAAACACCGCTTCTTCAACACAGCATACCAGAAATGTTATCCTTTGATCTGTTAAAAGTTACAAAATGTTATCCTTTGATTTGTTGGATCAAAATAAAATTACAAATTGTTAACAAAATACCAAAGTTACTAAAACACCACTTCTTCAACACAACATACCAGAATCAGCCAATAGCATACACCAGCATATAACAGATCAACAACACAGCATACACCAGCAGAAATACACCTAAGCTGGTGATCTCTTCCAGATTCAGAATATGTTGACCTACAAGTTGCTACTTTGTAAGCTGATCTGCATGCTGCTAATTTGTTTGCTGATTTGGAAGCTAATCTGCATGCTGCTAATTTATTTTGGGAGTGTTGGTTGCTGGTTTGCTTTATGGTTTTGGAGGTCTTTTTGCTGTATGAGGTTTTAGGAAAATGAGTGTGGCTGGTTTGGTGGTTGGTTTGCTATCTGCTGTTTGCTGGTTGGTTCTGGATTGAGTGGATAAAATCATGGAATTCCAAGGGTGAGTGGGTAGGGTGTTATGTTGTCTGCTGCTGTTATGTTGTTTGTTGTTTAGGGTGGAGCTGGTGGGTTCTGGCTTGAAATCTAATTGATATGCAAGGTTCAGTGAGGAATTGAGGAATCCACTTCCTGATATGTCTAACAGTGCTCATCTGCTGGTGTATGCTATTTGTGGGCTGTTATTTGGGTTGATCTGTTCTGCTATTGGTGGTCCTGTTGCTGGGTGGTGATTATAGGTGCTGCTAGCTGGGTGGTGACTATAGGAGGCCAAAAGACTTGTTTCTCTGTTGCTGAACAAATCCAATGTATTGGCTGGGAGGGTATGGTGGGGTATGGTGGGGGTATGCTGCTGGTAAGCAGAGGGCAGTTTAGCTGGGATGCAGAGGGTAGTCTATCTACTGAATGCTTCTGGTGTTTTGTTGTCTTAGAGTGTATGTTGTAGGTGTATGCTGATTTTTGGGGTATGATGTTGAATTGCAACAGTACTGCTGTAGGCTGTTTTTTGTTGTTTTTTCTGTTTTTTTTGTTCCTCCTGATTGTCTGCTCACCAATCTTTGGGTTAGTGCTCGTTTTTGCACTTTCCATCTTTATCGATGTAAGTTTTAGCATATTTTGCTTTCTTCATTAATAAAGAGTCTTTTTGCCGATCAAAAAAAAAGAAATACACCTAACAGACAAGCATCCACCAATTTAGGCAGTCACCTACCCACCCTCATCCAGAAGTCAACCAGCCCACCCACAGCCATCTTAGCAACACCAGACCAGAGATCATAACTGGGCAGCCTAAGCATAGCAGCCCAGCAAGCATCCCAGACAGCATTCAACCACAGCTGCATACATGAATCAACAGATTCAGCAGATTGGAAAGTTCTACTGAATTTGTTTGTTTTTAGTGTTAAGTTAGCACATTGGAAAGTTCTACTGAATTTGTTTGTTCTTTTCAGTTTTGATAATTGTTTGTGTTTGTAACGTTCTTTATTGCAGAACCTAGTCTGTGCAAAAAATCTAGTGATCGACATGGGCATTCAAACAGCATATATTCAGGAAATAAGATCTGCCCAGCACTTTATATATATCGAGAATCAATATTTCCTTGGGTCCTCATATGCATGGCCATCTAACAAAGAAGCAGGTTCAACTAAAGTTCCTTCATTATAAACACATTGTTGTAATTCCAATGTGGCCTGAGGGTGTTCCATCATCTGCCTCTGTACAAGAAATCTTATTCTGGCAGGTAATGTGATATGCAAAACTATAAAGTATGTTGTAATATCCTATCGCTTAAAAAAGTGTTATTTCTTTCGTAATATCAAGCATTCCTTACTCTTCTCTTTGTATTGTCTTATCTCTTAATAAATATACTTCTATTGCATTATAAGGATTCCAGTTTAGATCCGACCTGTCTATTCATAAAAAATAAAAATAAAAAACATTTCTACATTCTCTACAAATACATTTCTGCAGGTGGAATAAATAGAAAAAAATATAATAAGATTTAAATTGTTCATGAAGAGTAATATTTGTAATCTTTTAAAAAATTACCAACCTGTAGAAGTGATCACTGCCCCATAACAACTTTGTCAGCTGGCCATGCAACTGTAGTACCCATAGCGTCTTCAATGTAAGTCATGTCAGCAGTAGGCCTCCATAAATATGCTCCAGCTTCTCTTACGAGATTTACCCATACTCTCATGGCATTAGGTCCAATAGGAATGTGATGGACAAGTTGTTTCGGATCACTTGAAGACCAACACCTTTCAGCAACTACTTCCCCTGACCCCATCCAATCCAGCAAATTGCATTTCTTGTTGGGGGTGTTAGTGTTCTGACATTTTAGTAACAAGGCAATGACAAACAAGAGAATCTGTCACTCATATATGGTTGTTAGCTCCCCTCTTTCTCTATATATATACACTATAATGATGAGTCAGCCAAGAATTTTAATTGTCTAAATCAATACTCATAAGATGTGTTACACAGACTTTTCTACTTCTCCAATTGTACTTGTGTCCACTGGATATGACAAGGGTAAACATGGGGGATATGTGTCCAACACCTGTACCCAATATGGACATTTGGATCCTCTAATTTTGTATGATGTTTGAAGAAGAAGACACTTGCATTTGCTAGTAAAGAAAACATTTCTATTATGTAAATTCTATGTTTTCCTAAATCCTTTTTTATTTGAAGTACATTTTTAAATAATGTATAACATCTGATCTAAGAAGATTATACAATAAGCAATACATATGTGTGTGTGTGTGTGTTTAAGATGTATCCCCTTATCCATTCCCAACTTTTGGATGCATATCCAATATCCTAAGATTTAGGTTTAGGAAGATCTAACACTTGAACCCGCACCTGATACTTACCTGAGTCTGTGTGACATAGCTCATGAGTCAACCACGAAATTTCAATATTGCGAGTAAAATCCATCTGTGAACATTGCCTTGAGTATTCCTCAACCAGAGAACTAATTACAGTTAACATTCTAGTGAATGACCCAATGCCATAGCTTTTATCACCTCTCCATTAAAAAAAGGTGAAAAAACTACTGTCTGTATAATAGTGACTGAAGATAAACTGCATGTGTGCACTTTATTTGGAATCTTAATTAAGCTGATCATTTGTTTTCCTTTTTCAATGTCCTCAGCTGAAGTTTTCAACAATTTGCAACTAAAAGCAATGAGGGTTTCTTTTTGAAAAATCTTTCACTTGAAGAACTTTGAAGTCACTCACCTAGCAGAAACATGCCAGTGCTGTGAGGTTTGACTGAGAATGAGTTCTGTTGTTTGAGTGTTCATGCAGAGATAAAGGGAGGCAATATAAGTAGAATTTTTTGGGAGGCATTATTTTTTTCCTTTGATTGCTATTCTGTTGACCACCATTTTTCTTTATCAGAAGAAAATGATTTCATTTTGCCTTCGCAAGGTTAGTAATTGCTTCGTGCATGTATGTATCCTAGTGTGTTTATTTGCCTGTATGTATTGTTTTCCCTAACTTCTTATTTTTACTTGGTATTAGTAAACAACTTATTGAAGTAACATTACTCAAGCTGTTTAAATTATATTATAGAAACTGTCCCCTTACATTTTCCAAAACACGAAAGTAATTATAACAAGATCAACCTTCCAATCATTAAGGGGAGCTATGACCACCATCATCTTATCTGGGGTGTTTGAACCCCTCACATTCTAGCTAATTATTTCTAATTCATGTAGTATCACTAAATAGTGAAGACCCAAACCCCTTAAGTGGTATTCTAAAGTTGATCTCTACATATAAATATACTCATTAGAATGGAAATGTATGTGTGTGCATGTGCGCACACTACTTTCATGTAAAATGGAATGTAAATAATATTTTTTACCGAGGGAGAAACTATAGGTCTTGTTGATCCTTCCTCGCTTGCTTGCTTCTGACACCAAAAAATGAAAGACAATAATGTAATTATGTTAAAAAGTTTGAAACCTATATAAGTAAATTTAATAAATGCGCAAAACTACTTGCCTCATTTCTCATTAGATGACTAACTACGCTCTCCAAATGTGCCACTCTTTCTTTCAATTGAGTAGCTTCTTCTTTTTCCTGAGTTTTAAAACTATCCCTTTGCGAGAGTACACATAATTTAGTAAGAGTAACTCCTTTGCCAAGCCCTCTTATTCGCCCGCGATTCTCACGACCAAGTATTTTTGAAAAAGCATCTTGTTTTACCTTAAGAATAGATGATGATACTGGATCATCAAGTTCAACTTCTTTCAATTTATCCTGAAAAAAAAAAATAATATTATTATTATGTCTGAGTAGATAAGGATGACCAATATGAATATCAAGATATATTATAAAAAAATAAAAAATAAAAATTATTAAATAGAGAAATGTTCTTACAATAGTTTTAGCAACAGTTGTGTTTATGGGTTCACCACTCTTTTTTGGTATGTGCCTGAATCCAGACAGGAACTCTAGATAGAGATGAGGAGGTTGCACCCTTGTTTTTCTAGGGGGAAAACAAAAGATTCATACTATAAAAAAAATACAAACAGAACTAAATAAAATTTATAATAAAGTTTAATGTTACCATGTCCTCAGTCAACCGTGCATATCCCTTGCGACTGCATGTATGTGGGAGTTGTTTCCTTCTAATTGCTTTGAATTTCTCACTTTTAGCCTAAAGCAATTAATCAATTTCAGTTTTTTTTTTTTTTTTTGGTCAACGAAAACATTCTATTTTATTGAAATTGATACAACATTATAGTAAAATAGACAATCATCTTGCTTAATGGAATAGCAGCATGTTCCCTAAGAAAGATCAATCAACAATGATGATTAGTGATCCCCTTGCAACAAAACATGACAAAAAGGTGGAGAAACATAATAGTAGTGATACAAATACAATTTGCCTTTATAAAATAGTGTTGATAACAATAGAATGTCTTTATCATATGTTGCCTTTATAAAATAGTATTGACAACTTCAGAAGTTTCTTACCTTAAACTTTTCACTTGTCTTTTCCTTCAAGAAATCCTTCCACTCATGAATTGATTTGATGTTATCAGGTCGTAGTTTAAGCCTTTCTTCTTCGTTTGATGCTTTCCTTATTTTGGTAACTAATCTTGATTTGGAGGCCCTCCAAAGATCATCCATTGACATAAATATATGATCTTTTTGCCACTCTTCATCTACCTTAAATCTTACCTGCAAGTTGTATTACCATTAATGTTATGATTATTTTATGTTCAAAGCAAAGATATTTAAGTTTGGTATACTACACCTGAATAGATTTCCATAAGACTTCTTCCATCCCCGAAGGAAGTTTCCTCCAATCAGGAAGTGTTACAGGTACAATCTCTCGAACAAGAGCTCCTAAGAAGGAGGATAATTTGACCGATCCATCACCAATTGGTTGACCCAAGTCATTGTACACTATTTCAATTCGACTTCCGCCATCCACTGCAATTGTTTTCAATTTGGTTGGGCCCCTTTTTCGTTTAAGACTTTGTGAACCCTCTGTAGGAACTGCAGTTGTTTTTAGGGAATCTTGAGGCAAGAGGTTGGATGGTCCTTCAAGAGAGACTTCACTTGATGTTTGCCTCGGACGTAACCTCACCTTACAACTAGCAACCATGGTAGCCAACCTATTCAACAAAATAATAACATAGCATCAAATTCCAAACTTAGTTAGAGAAATGAATTGAAATAAAGAAAGTATCTTGAAACAAGAATTGAGTTGTATACCTTATAAATACATAAAGGCTACAAAAGTGATAGAAATGACCAAGCAAAAAAACCCTGTACATACCATCATTTCCCAAAAAATTTTAAATAAAAACTTTTAAAGTGCAATATTATACATTCATCATAAGTTAAAACTCTTTTATCTTGTTTCAAACCACCATAAATAATTCTGAAACAAATTTAGAATGTAAACTAGTGCTTTACAAAGAAATTTCAAAATAACATTATAAACTCAAAAAGACTTGAGATAAAAACTACAATCTTTTCAAGAGTAGCACACAAATCACACCAATATGCCCTCACAATCTTCTCTCACAAAACTGCCTTCGTCATTATCATCATCAATGTTCAAATCAAGTGATGAAACGTGTTGTGGCCTGGAAGACATATCCTCATTCTCATCATACATTTCCAACTCATAATAACCTCTTGGCGGTGCCTTTAGTAAAACATACTAATTCAATGAATCAGTTTCTCTTGAATAAAACACTTGTTTTGCTTGTGAGGCCAATATAAAAGGCTCCCTCTCATATTGGTTCTCATCTTGGGGTAGATTAACAAGTGTAAAACCATCTTCAAATCTAACACCATGTCCAATATTTGCCCAATCACACTTGAATATTGGAAGTTGAAATGTATGGTAATCTAATAAAATTATATCTCTGATCACACCATAATATGCAACGACATCAACAACTTGTGAAGTGTCCTTTGCACTTGCTTTGCATATGGTGCTAGCTTCAATAGAAACACCACTATTTTGAGTTGACTTCTCTGCTTCCTTTGTGTGGAATCGCTGCCCATTAATTATATATCCATTATAGGACATTGCATACTTTCTAGGACCATATGCAAGCCATTTTAGTTTGTCCACCTCATCATTGTCCAACTCATTAGTTGATGGGGTATGAAACTGAATCTGTTAAAAAATAAGGAAATAAATTCATATGTTATGTTATCATATTCTTCTAGACAAACAGATTTGAAATAACATGTAACCTTTTCCTTTAACCATGTTGCGAAATTTTCAGCATGTCGCTTCAAAAGTAAGCTTTTATTTTTTTGAAGACCAAGGCTCCTGTTTGATTGCTTTAAGTCCTCTAAATGCATCCTGATTGAAACCAAAATATGTAAGTGGTTTATAACTGATATCAAGTACGTAGTAAATTATGCATTGGAAATTCTATCATACTTACTCCAAATAGGGTTCCACTATGGCTGTATTGAACAACACGCAACGATGTGCAGTTTCCAACTATTCATCACTCAATGTGATTGATGTTCCACCTGAAATTGGACGACCTTCAAGAATCACATCACTATCAAAATCTTGATTGCGGCCTACTTGATAATCTACTTCAATAGTTGTCTTCATATTTTTATTACAAAATGACATGCACTCATCTGCAAGATAGCATTCTGCGATGCAGCCTTCAGGTCGTGCAGGATTCCTAACATATCCTTTGAGTATCTTCATATATCTTCAGAAAAATGAACATCATATTAAAATGATACTTCTTAACACATAGTCATATTTAACAATCATAAAATAGGTGTTCACCTTTCAAAGGGATACATCCAACAGTATTGGACTGGTCCACATAATCGTGCTTCTCGTCCTATGTGAATCGTTAAATGTACCATGATGTCAAAGAATGAAGGTGGAAAGAACCTTTCAAACATGCATAAGGTTTCAATGACTTCTTCTTCGAGGGCAGCTATTTGTTCTCTATCAAGGACTCGTTGACATATTTTGTTGAAGAATGAACACAACCGAATTATGGCATTTCTTGGTCCTTCCGGCATTAATCCTTTCAAAGCTACAGGCAACAATTGTTGCATCAAAACATGACAATCGTGGGATTTGAGGCCTATAATCTTGCATTCCTCCATTGATATACAATTCCCAATATTTGAGCTATACCCATCGGGTAACTTTAGGTCAAATAACCTCTTGCAAAATATTTTCTTTTCAGTCCTTGATAGTGTATGTGCAGCTGCAGGGAGGTATGTTCTAGTCCCATGGTCTGTTGAATGCAAGTCGTGTCATATTCCCATTTCTTGTAAATCCTTACGAGCATTGAGACCATCCTTTGATTTTCCATTGATATCCAACAAGGTGCCAATGATGCTCTCACAAACATTTTTCTCTATATGCATTACATCTAAGTTATGACGTAATGTAAGTTCCTGAAAAATCATTATAAAAACACTTATAAAATTGCTACTATCAAAAACTCAAAAAAAATAAAGAATAAATAAATAAGATATATCAAAATAGTCAATAACAATTACCTTCCAATAAGGTAATTCAAAAAAAATTGACCTCTTTTTCCACGTTTGAATAGGTTCATTATCTCGCTTTCGCTTCTTCTTTCCACTTTTTCGGTAATCATTCTTCATGTCTTTAATAGAAACCCAAATGTTGTTGCCAGTCATGATTTTTGGATTTCTTCTCTTTTCTTCCTTACCATCAAACCAAGTTTTTTTCTTTCGAAAAGGGTGAGATGGCGGAAGGAAGCACCTGTGGCCCATGTATGCAAACTTCCTACTAAATTTTAGCCACTGTGAGTATGTATTGTTGCCACATATAGGACATGCTATTCTACCCTTTGTAGTACACCCGGAGAGATTTCCATATGCTGGAAAGTCATTTATTGTCCACAATAAAATTGCCCTCAAATTGAAAACAGTTTTTGTGAAAGCATCATAAATATTCACCCCATTATTCCACAACTCTTGCAAGTCTTCTATAAGCGGTTGTAAATATATATCAATGTCATTACCTGGTTGCTTTTTTCCTGGAATCAATAATGTCAACATAACATTTTCTCTTTTCATACATAACCATGGTGGGAAGTTATATGCAACTAGCATCACGGGCCAACAACTGTACGTAGAACTCAAATTATGAAATGGATTGAAACCATCAGCAGCTAGACCTAGTCTAAGATTGCGAGGATCTGATGAAAAAAGTGGCCACTTATTATTAACCAAGTCCCATGAGCAAGAATCAACTGGGTGTCGCATCTTGCTATCTTCACTTTTATGAGCAAAATGCCACCTTAAATCTTCAGCCATTTGTGATGACCTAAACATCCTCCTAAACCTTGGGATTATAGGAAAATATCTTAGCACTTTAGCAGGAACACCTTTTTTAATTTTATTGGTGCGTTGATCGACCTTCCATCGTGAAAAATCACATTTTGGACAACTCTCCATTTCAGCATTCTCTTTTCTAAACAAACAGCAATCATTCACACAAGCATGAATCTTCTCATACCCTAAATCAAATGCTTTGACAAATTTTTTCACAGAGTATACAGACTTGAGAATGACGTTTCCTATTGGTAACATATCATGTAATATCTCCAGAAGTTTATTAAAACTGTTATCAGACCATTCATTTATAGCTTTGAGCTTGTAAAGAGCTACAATTTCTGACAACTTGGTGTATTTTTCACAACCTAACTATAATGGGGTTTCTGCCTCTTCAAGTAATTTGAAAAAATCCTCCTCCCCACTTTCGTCAATAGATTTTTCATAATTGTCATCTTGTGCACATGCAGCTTTAAATAAATTGTATGAGCCTAACATTTCCATATCAGGTTTATCACTCACATTTGGTTGTTCTCCATGATGAAACCAATTTGTATAAGTTTCATCCATTCCCTTTATGACCAAATGCTCATACACAACCTCAATACAATGGTGACTTAAGTTTCGACAATCTTTGCAAGGACAAATAATCTTCTCTGGATACCCTGCATTCCTTTTAGCCATGTCCACAAAATTCCATGCTGCTTTCATGTATTCATCTGTAATTCTATTTTACCATTCAAAGTCCAAATTTATCAAAACATTTGAGAATGAATATTTTAAGCACAATAGGTTCTAAATATAATTTTCATTACCTATTAAGATGCACCCAATCTTTCTCCATCATTAATCATGAAGTAACTCTTTTCCTAATATGGCCAAGTAATACAAATAGTTGCTTAGATCAGAAAAGTGGAGAAATTTCACACAAATAGAAGTGCATCTAAATAGTGAAAATAGGGATTTCTTAATAAACTTTAATACATAAATATACAGGTCTTCGAACATGACATTTATGATTTTTAGTCTTAGGCAATGCTACACCAAGACTATATTAAGGTTTGAGACATTTTGTGATAACTGTAATGAATATTTTAAAAGTGTATTATAGGCATCAATTCCATTGCCTTAACTTTCATAAGTAGGCAAAAATATAAAATTGCCTACAAATGGTCATGTATAATGAGAAGATCATATGATTAGAGTAAAAAAACAAGAATGCAATAAAGAAAAAGAATCATAATATACATGAAATTTCATAAAACAAATATAGTTCTAATAAACAGCAAAGCAATATCCAAATCAAATAAAAATACATATAATAAATAAATAACTAAACTAATATAGTTTGACGAAATTTCAACCACAAAATTTGAATAAGCCAAACAATTCCTCCCCTCCCCTCCCCTCCCCTCCCCTCCCCTCCCATAGGAAAAAAAAAAAAAAAAAAAAAAAAAACCCTTCTATAGTGCAAGATGGAGTACATGCAGGCTATACATTTTTTCCTCATATTTCTGCACTTATTGGCTGGTTGTGGGAGTTAGGAAATTCCTGTTGAGGGTTGCGTGACAGTGAGCCCTATATTCTTTGGAGTGTGTTCTAGCCTGTTGTCTGTTGTTCTGGCTTTCTTAGTTGTCAGTTTCTCAGCTATTTCCTGGGTTGACCAGTGTTGTGGGGGTGGTGTTTGAGTGTATTTGTAATCAGAGATGTGTCCTTTTCTACTAACACTTTGCTTGCAGGTTCTAAGCTGGTACTTTGCTTAGGGATGATGGGTTGAGTTGGTGAGGCTTCAAATTAGGTAGAGTGTATTTTGTGAGTTGTGGGTTGAGTAAAGTGAGCTCTAAAAGTGTCTGTAGATTTGCTGTTGCTTGCTGTGGGGATTGAAGTTGCAGGTTGATCTGCCCTCTTTGTTATGGTCTCATTTTCTCCATATCCAAGGTATTGAAGTCTCATTGGCTGGTTAGGCAATGCTGTTTTGAGTTGTATCCAGGTTGGTTCTAGGTTGAGGCCTGCATAGAAAAGTGGGCTGCTATCCTACTTTTCTCTAGTCTACAGATTATGGTAGATTGTAGATGTAGGTCTTTACAAATCTTCTACCCTCCTAGTCCAACTTTCTTCTCTGTAACTATAGTTGTTCTTTCTCTGCTGAACAGGGTGTGGTTTTCAACAGAAAGAGGATATGGATTCAGGAATGAGGGAAACTGAGGACGTGGAAACTATGGCAGCAGCAGAGGCTATTCTCGTGGTGATTTTAATGGGAGATTTAAGTTTGGTAATATGACACCTCTGTACACACAGCAGTAGGCAACTAACTATACAACAATAATACCTTTCTCAGGACCTTTCCAACCAAACCCAATACTGCTGCTGCTGCTCACCAGGGCCAGAACCAGGGCAATAACCAGGATCAATGACACAAAGCAGCAGCTGCTCACCCACAAAGCTAGAACATAACAGAATAAGAATCAAACCACCCCAACATATTTATGTATCATACCACTGAAGCTTCCGTTATCTGCTTACAAAATGAGAAAATGTTCTACAATTTGACCTTTTTTTGGGTGTTTTTTATTTGTTTCTCTTTTTCACTTCTTTTTTTTTTTTTTTTCAACTCAAAACAACGCTGTTTTGAATAACTGGAGGAACACTAGAGAAATAAATTCTACAGAATCCAGACACTTGAAAAATATGCAAAATACAGGACTATATCTGGTATAAGATTCCATAAGAGGTGTAATAAGCATGTCATTGGCAAAAAAGAAATAAATAAACAAACAAAAAAAAAAACTTGTTTTAATTGTACAAGCAAGACAAATTGAGAATTAAGGAGAGCTTGACACCTCAAAAGTATGTCAAGATATTCTAGGATTATGTAAGAATAAGAAAAAAAAACAAGGTCAAGCTTACCTAGAGTGTATGAAATTCAAAAGATAATGAGACAAAGTGATGACTTGGGGCTCCAAATTGTTCTTTTTTGCTTTTTCTTTTTTCCATCATTTTTTTCAATCAAGTAACAGCATATCTAGCTTTAACAAGTTTGGATACATTCACACGTTAGCCAAGCAAGTAAAAGTAATTCGAGCAATTACCTTGTTGAGAACATTAGTTTGGTTCAAACTCAACTGACACGGTCATGAAACCATATACCATTTTGGGCAAAGTCCAGGATACTTTCAAAGTCACCTCCCAATTAAGGTTAAACTAGGAGAATTATATTAACCTTATTCACTTTATAACATACATATGAAATAAATGTGAGCAATTCAAAACCAAACCCAACTAATTTATCAATTGTTACCCAAATTGATGGAAAGTTAATTCAATAGGGAAAGTTACCAAACCAAACTAAGTCTTGTGTCCCAATCATTAGGGAAAGTAGCTTATTAGGAAAAAATTATTCATTACAGAAAGTATAATCTATTAAACCTTCATCTGTATCCTCTTAAGAATCTAAAATTTTAAGAAATGGAAATGCAATTTGATGATTCCCTCCTCCATGGTACCACATTAAGCACTCGTAGTGGTACCGTGGTAGTAACATTTTACAAAAGCCACTTTACCTTACTTTCTTATTGTTTTTTGAGAAGCTAGGTAACCAAGTGACTGGAGCCCCTAGTATCAAGATTAACGCAACCAAGAAACAAGTTGCTAACAAGGCCGGTGAATTTCATATGGCTTAAAGGCTTTCGTGTTCAGAAATTTCATTCAGGTTGACATCTGTATATAATAATTAAACAACCAGGGATGTGCTATATTCAATAAGGTTCTCCAACAGAGTTGTGAAGATCCATCTATGTAAATTTTAAAATGAAGCTTACATCAAACTTTCAGTTACTCAAATAGTAGTATTCCTAGATGATTATCCTCCTAAAAATAAAAATAAAAACAATAGAGAAAAGGGTGTGACTTGAACTTATGACTATAAATTTGATAAACTAGACTCTTACCATTTGAATTACATACAATACGTAACAAATATTTTATTTATTTATTTATTAGACTTGCTATTTATTATATATGCAAATTGCAGATAGCATGATTAATGGTGGGGAGCAACCAACTTAGATAATAAATAAGATTGAAAGAGGTGGGTCTGGTATGGGTATGTTGAATATCAGAAGTGAAAGAAAATAATTTCAATACAAAATTTAAGCTCGAAATAAGCTGAATGCAAGGATTGCAATCTAGAAGACACTAATTATTGATTGGAGATCTTTCACTGAGAAACATGTCAAATATGGATTCACTTTGAACTTCATTCAGAAACAAAAAAAAAAAATAAATAAGGCTAATTGTTTGGTTCCCATTAGGATCTTCAACACTAAATTCTTACACCAACTAGAGAATAAAAGACAAAAAAACTTTCAGCTGATTTTCTTATATGCACAATTTTACAGCTAAACACACTGGAAGTAGAAAACAAATTATAGCAGGCAAGCAGGAAAATGGACCAAAATGCTGATAACAGCTTGAAAAACAAAGGACCATGCTAACTTGTTCAGATAAGCCAAGCAAGGAACATTCTCTATGGCTTTAACTAGAACAAGATTGACAATATTGCAGTACGTATTAAGACTAGCAATTCCAATTTTACGATCAGTACATTTCTTTTCCAACATGGACATTTGTGATGCATACCCAAAAAAAAAAAATACACAAGGGAAGAATCACAAATATTAAATTGAAACCAAGAGGGATAGGTTGTTTGCAAGCCAATAAGAAAAAAGAAAATCAAAGACTCTAGCACACTAAGGAACACATATAAGATATAACTATGTCAGGTGTTCGGCACAACATGATTGATTCATATCTACCAAGTTTTTTATAATAAACAGAGTCTGCATTTTACAAATATGGACTCTTAATGTAGAGTTGTTCGGTTGTGTGTAGTTTGTTTTGGTTATTGGGTCATATAGATTTGTATCTCATCTCTGTTTTAGAATAGAGAGAGAGAGAGAGAGAGAGAGAGAGAGAGATATTCTTAACAATGGTGGTGAATGGTTTTGGGGACTGCGTGACTACACTTTGGCGTCTCCAGAAGCATCGTTGCGATCAACAAAATCAACCAAATCAAAACCCAATCCATACAATCAGCAAAATCAAAACCCAATCCACACACATATATATATATATATATACACGCACAAGCAAAATCAATCCAGCCCAAAAATTATACACAAAAAACAACATGCATGTATCAATCAATATAAAAAAATTAGAGAAATAATACTTACAATCTGTTCCCAAGCAAAATCAACTCCCTACAGCTTTGATCCACTTAATCGACCAACTCGTCCAATTGGAGACACGAACTTGCCAAATCAAACGCAAAAACTTGAAACAAATTCCAAGTGTTTTCTAGGGTTTTTTTTGTATGCTCGATTTGTGATTTACTTGGAAGAAATACAACGCAAGAGAGGGGACGTGCAAGAGATGGAAACTGAATGGAAAAAATTGCGGCAAATTTTGAGCGCCTTTTTTTTTTTTTTTTTTTTTTCAGGTTTCAATAGCATTCTTTCTTTGCTATAGCCTGTAGAAGTAAGCTCCGCATTAGCTAACCTTTAACAATGGTTTTCAATTGCTATTAAAATATAAACAATTGCTATAAAAGATTAAATGTTATTATTTAAAAATCTTCTACAGGATTTTATTAAAAAATGCTATGTATACCTTCTATTTTATAACATTTATTAAAAAATGCTATAAACAAATGTTATTAATTATACTTTTTGTTGTAGTGTAACATTAGAAAATAGTTAAAATAATAAATTCGGGTCCTGTTAAATTAAAGCGCAAACAAATGCGAGAAACCGAGCAAAAACGGCATTACCAGGAATAAAGATTTTAGAGTGATTAATATATAATGATAGGGTCTAATAATTAATAATATGGTTTTAAAGGTGATTATTAATCTACGGGATCGATTAGGGTTTACTCGAATTAATCCGCGATGCTTCCCGATTCTAGGGTTTAAAATGCAATTAAGCGAAAATTCAAGGGCTTTATTGAAATAAACTCAAGGTTAGGGATTTAATGGTAATTACAAAAATTAGGGTCTCTACAGCCTCGACCC
>JAXFYN010000511.1:185000-194837 GCA_036172215.1 Camellia granthamiana
CTCCATGGATGGAATTAGTAGTCCCCTATGGGAGATGGTATTAGCAAAACAATCCCTTGGGATTAAAGGAGGATTTACTATTTTGCCCTCTTTTTATCCTACTTGATTTATTTACTCTACTTGATTAGTATGGTCTTTTCTCTATCATTTTTTATTATTATTTCACCATTTTTTACTCCACCATTCTTTATATCAAAATAATTTAATATAAAAATATAATACTATTATAATATTTATACCAAAAAAAAATTATATTAAAGAAATAAAATAGTACCAATACAATTTTTCTTATACCTGAGATTTGAACCTCAAGCAGATTGTATGAGAAATCATGAACCATTAAGTTGCAAAGACAATATGAGACTTTGCCAGAAAGATTATTGCGGGAGAGATCTAATTGCTTTAACCATGGCAAATATGTAAGTCCAACAAGTATTGTTCCATTCAAATTATTACTACCCAATATTAAGTACTCCAAATAGCAGAGTTGTTGTAGCTCTTTTGGGATTGGCCCACTGAGCAAATTTTTAGAGAGGTCCAGATATTGAATTTTGCTAGGAAAATGCCCAAGTTTAGGAGGTATGTTGTCGTTGATCTGATTTACAGACACATCAAGAAAGTTCAAGTTAATCAACTGACCAATAGAAGATGGGATCTTACCTATAAGAAAGTTATGGCTAAGGTCCAAGTGAGCCAATTGCATCAAATGTCCTATTTCTGGAGGAATTGGGCCTCCAATTCAGAATTCAATAGAATGTTGTTGCTCGATATGTCTCGGTGAACAATAGGTGGGGTGCAATCATGATGCAAGTATGATAGAGCATGTGATATTGCTTTAATGATGTTTACCCTCCGAGTCCATCCTAATTCAATAGCTTGGGCATCAATTCTCAAGGCACGAAAAAAGTTTCCCCTTTCCATGTACTCATACACCAAGAACATGCATTTGTTGCGCAAACAAAACCCATACCACTTGACGCAGCAAAATAAATCACGCGAGACTAGATATCGTTTTAGTGGACGAGAATTCTTGAATCCACAAGAACACTCTTGAATCCACAAGGAAGATAGAAGGAAACTCTTTAAAATATTGTTGATTGAATTAATCCATTACATATGCTCATAGGTTTATTTATAATAAACTAAACCTAATACTTGTCGGAAAAGTAATTCTAAAATGAACTAGGAAACTTAAATCAACACAAATTAGGAAGCCTAAGAGAATATGAAACTAAAATTCTAAACTATTTAAAATCCTTGTCAAAATCTAATTCCAAAATAATAAAATTAAGAAATATAAAAATTATAGAATTTTGTTCTACATAATACTCCTCTTCTTTAAAAGAACTCGTCTTCGAGTTCCAACTAGAGATCTGCCATCTTCCATGCCAAATAAAGACATATTTTGAATACTTCAGTTGTTTGCCCCTCTTCCAGAAGTTGTATATAGAGAAGTTTTCTTTCTGAAAGTTCTTCTCTATATGCTTCAACTAGTCGACAAGATTAATTAGATAAGCATTGAAAATCAAATTACATTGCTCCACACCAAGAAAATCAACGAAGTGTATTTTATGTTATGTTGGATACTCTCTAGACTTTGCTCTGTCTTAGATTCAGTTGGACATTCAATTATCATCTTTCGAACATTAATTGCATCCTTAATCAACTTCTCTGGTGCACATGTCAATTTTATTACCTCATCTTTTATTTCTTCTTTTTCATTGAGTTTAACTTGATCTCATTCTTTTGCAATCTCATAACCATCATAATAATCAAGAGATAATAGTTCTGTCATTAGAAGCTCTTGGCTAACTTCAACGCTTTTCTCTTGCTTCACCTTTTCATCATCTTCTTCAAACTTCTTGATCAAAGTAATTTCAATGACCTCTCTTTCATCAATTTCAACGTTCTCACCGTTGTTGAAAGCAACTTGATTTTCTACGTCAATTGAATGTCTATTTGGGTCTTCAAAATTTTCAAACATTGAGATACTCAAAATATTTTCCTCTTCAATGCGTGGTGGAGCGGGACAAATTTGTTGACCTACAAGACTTGATTGACCCAAACTTGGCAAAACCATAGTCATGTTCCTCGAATAATCTATATCCACAATTGCATAATAATTATTGAATTGCGAAGTGAAAAAACTAGAAACCTCCTAGATGTTGATTTGTGATTATATACCAATTTTAAGCAGAATATAACAATCTCAATCAAACAATCAAGATAAAGAGACACAACGATTTTACGTGGAAAAAACCACAATTGGACACCTCCAACTGTGATCAAAAAACCACGGGCAACTGCCACAAGACAATCCACTAAGAAGAATTAAAGGAATTACACAGGTATACTCTCAATTATCTAGCAAATCCACAATGCCTAATTGAACCAACCTCTATGTGCCTCTTCCAACCCCATCTTCACCACGGAATTGTCTCTCTGATGAGCCACTCCGGATTCCACCAAAGCTTCAGGCTCAAATTCTTCAGAATCCACAACTGAAGAACAACTCTCTCTTTTGTGTATAACAAACAAATCTTTGATGTACTCTCTTTAAACCATGAGTTGAATACTCAATAGAACATCAAAGAAAATAACAAAATATCCCCAGATATAAACCTTTGAGAACCAAAAAGAAGATCTGGAGGAATTCAATGAATAATCTAGTTTTGGGAGAAAACCAACTATTTATAGAGACCCAAAGTAATCCTGTTTTTGGAAGAAAACCAACTTCTTAAAGAACTCCAAAGTAATCCTGGTTTTGGAAGAAAACCAACTTCTTAAAGAACTCTTGTTACAACCTTGGTTTTGATCCATGGAATTTGATAACAAAAAGTCCTAACAATCTCCCCCTTTGTCAAATCCTGGATAAAACCAATCTAAAACAAATTTCCTAACAAAATCTCTCAAGCAGCACCACCAATTATGAACCAACACTCAAATTCATGCTCTTGAACAATTATCCTGAAATAAAATAACCACACACAAGCCAACCAAAATATGTGGAACTGGATTAAATAACAAAATATAAATCAATCCATAAACAAAATACTAACAATCCAACTGTACCAAAGAAGGATATAAGCAAAAGTAAAAACACTGTACCATCAACCAAACTACTGTACCATCAATATACATCAAACACTGGTAATGATGAACCAAACTCCCCCTCATTAAAAACAACCACAAACACTGAAAACAGTGAACAAATAATATGGTGGAGCAAGCAAGGAATTTCAGATTTGTACCATAAAACACACAAGACTATCCAAGAAGTACAATTACTTGAAAACACAATGTGCACAGTCTATAGAAGATTCCTCATGAAAGAGAGTGATGCATTATGTGAAAAGCATAGATCCCATGAGAAAAGTGTGTGTGTGTGTGTGACTCTTGGAGTTCGACAAACACTAGATTCAAATCCTAGTAGTGATATGAAAGCTGGACCTCCGACAAGAGAATCTAAGCACAACAAAGGAAAGTCAAACCACTAGGAATCAAGGGGTATTTGGTGAGTAAAGACGGAGGCTCCCCCTCAATTAATGAATCCTTTATTTTTTTCTTATTTTTTTCACATGTTTTTCTTTTCTTTCTTTTGCACATTTTTTTCTTTCTTTTTTTTTTTTTCCTTTTTCTTTCTTTTGCACACTCATTGGCGGCTGACACGCTCAAGAGTATGGAAACCGAACCAGAGAAGCATGGATATAATAAGGATGGCCTGGTTGGTGACTCTGAGGTAGCCTTTTCCTCATGCCTGGACTACAAAGAATAGAGGGGAAAGCCATGGAGATGCAAAAAGGTGGAAGGTGGTTAAGAGACTCAACATCACCCATGATATGCTAGTATGGGTCAATTCCTCTCGAAAAGCAAAAGATACAATGTCAGAAGTCCATGAAAAAAAATAATCACTAAGATGGAAGACTCCAGAATTTGCTAATCCAAGAGTGTGTACAGAATGAGACATACTAATCAAAGAACACACACTCCAAAATGAGTAATGACCACAGAAAGCACACACATATTAACATGTAATGGTTATTCTCATCAATTCCAATATGCACCAAGGACATCTCAAAAAAATTCAAGCTTGCAAAACCATACTAAGAAACTCTTTTTGGGTTTTTTTTTTTTTTTTTTTTATTTTTTTTTCTTAACCAAAGCAAGACAAAAAAAACAAACATCCAAAAAAAAACTAAAAAGAGTAAACACATTAACACAAGTCAAGTTTTCTTACCCAAATCTTTTTGGTTTTAACAAAATTAGGTCTAGCGGTCTTGGTAAATGTCGTGGTGTTGTGAACACCCTCATGAATCTTGGTATTCCGCTTGGACATGTAAGGTTGTCTACTAACCCAAAAAGTATTCGAATTTCTACCCTTTTGAGACACTCTCCCATGCAACTTATAACAATAAGGGCGAATATGACCATGCATACCACAATGATGACAAATAAAAACAGGGTGTACCTTATTTTCTTTTACCTTACCAACTCTAGGGAGTTTGAGAAGTCTTTCCTCTTGTTGAATCTTTTGCCCTCCCTTTCCTTGAGTTCTTGTATCATGTGATGTGGAAGCATCTGTTTTTGCTCTCTCTTATCTCCAAAGCCAATGCCACTCTTGTCTGAACATGTCTGAACAAATTTGTTGAGATCCAATGATATCTTCCAAAGTTTTTGATCCTTTGTTCCACAGACCAATGGTGACCATGGCACACTTGAGCTCTTCCTCTTTCTTGATCATTAGTTCTTCCAAGGCAACTTGTGACATCTCGAGAGATTCAATCTTTTCTTCATACATGGCATGAGTTTCCTGTAGCTCATTCCTCTCTGTCTCACAAGTCAACAGTTTTGCACAAAGAACTTGTTGGTCATCAGCTATCTTGATGGCATTGATCCTAGCCTCGGAAATCTCCTCCTTAAGTTTGACATTCTCATATTCACATGTTTTGAGTTTCTTTGTGAGTTTGTCATTCAATTTGAATAAATTAAGGGACTCCTTATACAGCTTTTCATAGGCTTGCTCAAGCTCTTCATGATCACTCTCCGAGGATTCATCATCAGTAGTATTCTCAACTGACCTTTTCGGAGACTCTGTTTGTCCTTCAGTTTTGGAAGCCACCATGAAAGCAAGGAATTGCTTATGTCCCTCTTCGCCTTGATCTTCATCGTCACTTTCGTCTTCATCAGATTCTGATTCATCATCCCAAGTGATGGCGAGGGCTTTCTTCTTCCTCAAACGAGTGGGGCATTCTGAAGCAAAGTGGCCAAATCCTTGGCATTCATAGCATTGGGCACTTTTAGAGTTGCCTTGTATCTTTCCTTTTTCCTTCTTGGCTATAGAATTAATTTTGACTTTATCTTTGCCTTTGGATTTATGAGTATGAGTAGATTCCAAAAGATTAGGATTCTTTTTTAAGAAAGATTTTTTAAATTGTTTAACAAAAGCAGCCATAATCTTGGAATCTATCTCACAATCCTCATCAGAATCCTCAACCACTTTATGAGCACTACTAAAAGCAATATCTTTTTGTTTCTTTTTGAAATTCCTATGTGCCTCATAAGTTTGGAGATTTCCAACCAACTGATCCAGCTTAAGGGTGTCAACATCTTGAGCCTCCTCAATTGCTGTAACTTTTGGTTGGAACCGATCGGGCAAGGATCTCAAAATTTTTCCCACAACTTTGGATTCTGGTATTTTTTCACCTAAATTGAAGCTGGAATTTACAATGTCACTCAACTTCGCATAAAATTCATCAAAGGTCTCACTATCTTTCATAGAAAGGTTTTCGAAACTAGATGTGAGCCTTTGAAGTTTTGATCGTTTAACAGAAGGAGTGCCCTCATGAATAGTTTGTAAGATATCCCAAGCCTCTTTTGCGACTTCACAATTGCAAATCCGACTAAACTCTTCAGGTGTGACAGCGCAAAAGAGAGAATTGATAGCTTTACTATTCCAGCTACTATTTTGGTAATCAGTTGTGTCCCACTTATCAATTGGTTTGGGGAAAGTTACTCCATCAACGGTAATCGTTGGTTCAGTCCACCCATTCATGACGGATTGCCAAACTTTTTCATCAATAGATTTTAAAAAAGATCTCATCCGAGCTTTCCAAAAAGAATAATTGGATCCGTCAAGTAGGGGTGGTCGAACCATAGAATTTCCCTCACGAATTGTATCCATTATCACAAATCAAACAAGATCTCGTTCTAAACGATATTTTTAAAAAAAAAATAAAGCAAACCAAAAGAATTTTTTAAAAAAAAAAAAAAAAAAATAGAACGACCCGCTCTGATACCAATTGAAAAAACTAGAAACCTCCTAGATGTTGATTTGTGATTATGTACCAATTTTAAGCAGAATATAACAATCTCAATCAAACAATCAAGATAAAGAGACACAACGATTTTACGTGGAAAAAACCACAATTGGACACCTCCAACTGTGATCAAAAAACCACGGGCAACTGCCACAAGACAATCCACTAAGAAGAATTAAAGGAATTACACAGGTATACTCTCAATTATCTAGCAAATCCACAATGCCTAATTGAACCAACCTCTATGTGCCTCTTCCAACCCCATCTTCACCACGGAATTGTCTTTCTGACGAGCCACTTCGGATTCCACCAAAGCTTCAGGCTCAAATTCTTCAGAATCCACAACTGAAGAACAACTTTCTCTTTTGTGTATAACAAACAAATCTTTGATGTACTCTCTTTAAACCATGAGTTGAATACTCAATAGAACATCAAAGAAAATAACAAAATATCCCCAGATATAAACCTTTAAGAACCAAAAAGAAGATCTGGAGGAATTCAATGAATAATCTAGTTTTGGGAGAAAACCAACTATTTATAGAGACCCAAAGTAATCCTGTTTTTGGAAGAAAACCAACTTCTTAAAGAACTCCAAAGTAATCCTGGTTTTGGAAGAAAACCAACTTCTTAAAGAACTCTTGTTACAACCTTGGTTTTGATCCATGGAATTTGACAACAAAAAGTCCTAACATCTATGTTGAAGCACTCTTTTTGCAATTGATAGCTGCTTAGATACATACCAATATCAAAAACAATTGAAAAAACTAACACAAAAAAATATATATCCAAAAGAATCACCAAAATATATCTTTTAGAAATGAAGGAGCACCAAATCCAAAATCAATAAGAGCACTTCTCAAGATAATAAATAAATAAAAAGTATAAGAACATTACCCTAAAACAAAACCCACTGCTCACAAACTCATCATCATTCTACAAATCATCACTGAATAATATGCCAGATAAAGCTTAAGTAAATACAAAAGTATTTAATAAATACCAAAAATATTTTGTTTAATTTGAAACTATGAGTAAAAAATATGAGCATCTATTTATTTTCAGCTTAATGTTAACAGTCAGGTTAACCTTTCACATTAACCCATTTATGTTAACAATCCTCAACCCATGTGACTAACCTGAAAGAAAAAAATCAAGTTAGTAGTTGCTCAAACTAGAAAAAAAAAATAAAAAAATTACATTACGTTAACAAAATTCTAGTACATACACAGAATCTCAATCACAATTGATGAGGGATTTGCAATTAGGACATAAACTTATTAAGTATCTAGTAGAATTACTTACCTAAAAAAAAAAAGAAAGTGTTCAGCAAAATTACTTAAATAAAGTGAAAAATAAAGGTGTTATTAGTTACGGTACACAAAATTGGTAAAAGGCAACCATAAGATGATTGAAAAGACGTGATTCCCATTTACATTAGGTTAACAAATGACATTAAAAAGTTCAAAGTTGAGCCTTGAATCTATCAAAATGTTAATTACCACAAGAATTGAAAACTTTTCAGGGATAGTTCAATTTTCTATTTCAAAATTGAATATGTTACAAAGAAATTCTGTTACTTCACTGAGTTGGTCTCATATTGGCAGCGTGCCCAGTTTAGGAGTGTTTTACTGAGTGGGCCTGGTTGTGTGAACTGTTATTAGCAAGATAATTAGATTAAAGGCAAATTTTACTTTGGATGAATTAAAAACCAAGGATAGTAAGATTGAAACCACAAATTATATCCACAAATCATATTGGCTTGAGAGAGAGAGAGAGAGAGAGAGGGGTGACTATAGCCGGTGCAGTGGACGGTGACGCTCTGACCGGGGATAGGCTTAGGTTCGATTCTGGCAGTGAGGACTTCCTTTTCGACTCCCATCTCTGAATCTATCTGATCTCTTTTGGCAACGGCTCTTTCGGTAGTGGCTCCATTCGGTCTTCGTCAATCTTGAAAGGGGGTTTGGGGCTGCCACTGTTGATGGCGGACGAGAGGAAGAGAGAAGATGAAGAGAGTAATAAAGGGTTTGAGGTTTGGTCGCCGGCAAGGGGTTGGGCTCCGACAGACAAGCATGGGAAAGGTCTCCAATGAAAGGGCGAGAGAGAGAGAGAGAGAGAGAGAGAGAGAGGGGGATGTGTGTTCAAAATTTGAAATCAGAAAAAGATGAGAGAAGTGTGTGTGTGTGTGTGTGTGTGTGTGTCGTGTGTGTGTGTGTGTGTGTGAGGGGATGTGTGTTGAAAATGGTTCAGAGAGAGTGAGTGAGATATTTTCAGCCCTTAGATTGAATCAATCTAATGGTTCAAATTTTGACAAAGGGACAAAAGCCCCATCTAGATTTTAAATTATGAGCGGTTTTGTTTTATATATATATATATATGTAAATTTTATGTCAAATTCAAAAAATAAAAATAAAAAAGGTGCTCAGACCATAAATTTAAATTTGAATTTCTTTCGCCCAAAGATCTACGCGCTAAAATACTATGTCCATAAGTACATGTTTTAAAAAATGATCAAATTACCCATTCTATAATCACGTACCTATTTATTTATGAATAATGTTTTGTAACTCAAAATTTGTGGCTCGAATGGCTCAAATGTGCCAAACTTACACGCCCATACATCTCTCTCTCTCTCTCTCTCTCTCTCTCTCTATTTGTCTCTCTCTCCCTCAATACATTATCCTCGCTCTCATCTCCTTCAAGATTTGCACCATCATCGTTCTCTACCGACGACTGTTGTCTACCATTCTTCACCGGCAACCACCGTCCATCAGCAACAGATTCAACACACAAAAAAAATAGCAATTTCAACACAAAGTAACAACAAAATAGTAGAAAAAAATATCAAAACAACAACAATTTTAGCACCAAAACGATAGTAATTTTAGTAGCAAAACATTAGCAATTTTAGCACCAAAATAGCAACAAGAACAACGACAAAACAACACCAAAATAGTAGCAATTTGAGGAAAAACAAGACCAAAACAGGAGTAAGAAGGATTTTCTCGCTGGGGCTCTAGTTCGCGGTGCAAATCTTGAAGGAGATGAGAGTGAGGATAATGTGCTGAGAAAGAGGGAGACAAACAGAGGGAGAGAGGGAGATGATGTGCAAAGCTCTACTTTTTTTTTTTTTTTTTTTTTAGCTAATCTGAGATATGATTTTTTTAAGAAAAATTAAACCCACTTCGGTGACCTTATTCTTTCTCTTTTCTTTCTTTAAAAACTACCAAACCCACTCTAGTGACCCTCTCAACCACAACCCTCACAAACAATGGTGGAATGAGAGAGAAGACCACAATCAAAAAACGGAGAGAGAGAGAAAGAGAGAGAGAGAGAGAAAAGACCACACCCATTTACGGACAACCCCTTCTCTTTTCTTCTTCTATCCCTTCTTCTTCTTCTTCTCTGACATGGCTAGATTGTTGCCTTCCATTTGGCCGGTAAAGCCATCTCCAGCATTCTCTCTTCCTCTTCATTCTTCTCCTTCTTCTCTTCCTCTATTTCTCATTGTCCTCTCTTTCTC
>JAXFYN010000512.1:0-30615 GCA_036172215.1 Camellia granthamiana
ATATGAAATGAAAAGACAGAAGCAAGGAAGCCCCGAGACAAGCATTTTTACAGCTTAGAGTGAGGCCAAACAGTGGGCCCAGGTAAGGCTAAATTAGCATACAAAAATGGCTCTGCAAGGGAGGTAATGAAGCAAGTCACAAATTCTGGCCCCAAACAGAGAAGGGGCCTTCTACAATATTGAAGAGGGGACAAAAATATGATGTTTTACAGTTTATTACAGGTCCCAAAAACAGATAAAAATATGCCAAAGATCTCATGCAAGAAATGAGCCAACCAAGGGGCAAAGAAGCAAGTAGTGGCTGGAGGCCTCAAATAAGTGAGGGCCCTTCAACAATGTTGAAGAGGGACCCAAAATATGGCTTTTTAAAGTTTAGAACTAGCCCCAAAACAGTATAAAAGTATGCTCAAAATGTCATGCAAAATGAGGCCACCAAGAGGGCTATAACATGAAGTATACAAAGGGTGTCTCAAACAGCCATAGACCCTTAATGAAACATGAAGAGGGCGTCAAAATAGGGCTATTTTCAGTTTGGACCAAAGTCCAAAAACAGAGACTCAATAAGCTAATAAATCATGCAAAAATGGGGACCAAAGAGGGGTACAATGGCAAGTGACACATGGAGGTCCCAAACAGTGGTGATCCCTTATTCAACATTGAATAAGGGCTCAAAATAATCCTATCTTCAGTTTACATAATGCTCCAAAACAGATTACACATAGGCCAAAAATACTATGCAAAATTATGGCATAAAGAAGGGTAATGAAGCAAGTGCAAGATGGGGGTCCCAAACAGGGTAAGACCCTTAATGAAACAGAAAAATGAGCTCAAAAAAATGACATTTCCAGTTATGGACGGAGTTCAAAATAGTAAGAAAAGAGGGCTAAGAAATGGTACAAAAATGAGCTAGAAAAGGGGGAAATGGTGCTTACCCTTGAAGACCAAGCCTTGGCTGCCTCTTGGACTGAAAAATGGTGCCTCCTAGCCTCTGAGAAGAGCTCCAAGCTGCTGGAAATGGAAGTGGTAGTGTAGTGCTAGGTGGTGATGAAGAAAGGGGTGTAGAACTTGATGTTTTGAGGCTTAGAGTAGAGAGAGAGAGGGAGAATTGATGCAAGGCTCTCAAAATAAATTTTGTAACCCTAAAATCTGAAGGGGAGGGGTTGTATATATAAGCAAAAGGGGTGGAAAAGAGGGGGAAAAAAAAAGGGGGGAAAACAAAACAAGTTTCCCCCCAAAATGGCCAAACCCTCGGACATGGGTGTAGTGGAAAACAAAATTCACTTCTAGGACACACTTGGGGAGGGGGGCATGGCCGGCTAGTTTAAAAGGGAAAAAAAGTCATTTCACCAAATAGGTGGCCGGCCAGCTACTTTTAGGACCAAAAAAAAGGCTACCGGGAAGAAAAGTGTCCGGTGGGTGATTAGGAAGTCCAATAGTGGCCATTCAAGTGTCCAAATTGAAGCCCCAGAAGTTATCTTTCCAATGGCGCAAACCTTACATTAAAATTCCTCCTGTGGAAAAAGTTATGTCAGTTTCCGTAAAGCCGCGCAGATTTCGATCCAATCGGAGTGATGCCCTACTTCAATCAACCATATCTCCCCCGTCCGGAATTGAATTTAGGAGATTCTTGAGTGAAAAATGAAGCCCCAGGAGTAAGCTTTCCAACGGTGGTGGCCTCATAGTTTGATTCCAAGTATCCAAATGAATAGGCTCGATTCGGCGAGGGCTGCTCGACTTTCTTTTAACGGTTCATGCCCATTTTCTCCCCCGACTGGATTTCTTCCCTCTTCTCTTCTTTTCTTCAACTTCAAACCCCTAAGTAAGGTGTTTTGAAATATTTTTCAAAGATTTCATCTCTCTTTCATTCATTTCCACTTTGTCCTTGCTCGATTTACCGAAAAGCGCAATTTTTGACAAAATGCGAGCCTCGAAACATCGCAGAAACTTTATTTCAAAAATGTTTTGAAAGAGAGGGTTTTAAGTCTAAAATATTTTGATCGAGATCGTTCTGGTCTAGAATAGGGGTATGAAGTTTAGATTTGACTCACTCTTTGCCGAAGAAATTGAACCTTTGACCTGCACACCTTTCTCCACCATGTAAATCATCAGTCGCGTTGAAGTCTTATGGACGGTCAAAAATTGGGTGTCTACAGTCCTATGTTATTTCATTAAAAACTCTAATGTCATGCATACTACCTTCCCATCCGCAAGATATAAAAGGAAAACACAAATTGAAATCACACGCTGCGAGTATGTTTTGCGTGTGCTGTCCTTTATGGCCAAAATATGGCGTTGCCTCCTGAGGCGGGAGATGTGCCTCTACATGTATGCCGTCAAGCACACCAATACAGTCCTGCAGAAGCACACAAAAAATGTAAAGGAGAAATGCTACTACCCGAAAAAAAAAGTTCACCCTTACTTTATGAAAATGGCTACTATTCATAATTTAATGTGCGACAAATAAATACACTCACTTTGAATGGGAAATATGTCCGTCGGGACTCTAAGTATGGATGTCTACTGTGTTGTGACCTTGTCGATCGGCATTGTGCTATCGTGAACAACTTCATCCTTTTAAGAACTCGCATTACATGACACCATACTGTTTCCCCCGAGTGTTGAAAACGGTCTTCTATGTCCCAACTCGTGAAGCCCCGTAACACGAATATGAACATGCTGACACTCTCAACTACGTCTACACCATGGAGACGCTGTGGTACTGGGAGGCCGCAATCCTTAACTAATGTCTTGCATAACATCAAGAACACATCCTGTGACATCCGAAAATTTCGCTGAAATGCTTCATTCCTTTCTCGAAGCATCTCTTGCATCCACATGCTACCAGTCAATGCGGATGTGTGAAACGGAGTCTTGTCAACATACGCGTACTCGTTGGCAACGCGAGCAATTTTCACCCAAATCATTGATGTCGTCGATTCCATTTCTTTGATCGTCTCTCATATCCAGGCATTTATTTGGCCATTGCGTACGACTCCCGAGTTACTACCCTCTTGTGCATCCATAGACGTTGCAAATTATATGAAATAAAAACTACAAGCTGTAATGATTAATTGGCGAAATGAGTTGCTCAACTCCATGATATATAACACTCTTATTACTGTGGCCATGTGATTGTCTAAAGCTAAAGACCATGACACTACCATGTGAATGGTAGTACATTTCCAGGTTTGTACAATTTCTACTTTGCATGCTTCCATATAAGCACAAAGTTTCATGTGCTTCTGATGGACATAAGGCACATCAAAATTTTTCAATATTTGATGTGAATTTTTTCACGTAAAATAAAGTAAATAAAGAAACGTAAATAAATAAAATAATGGAACACAAAAATATTTTTGCATAAAATAAATAAAAAGCACACAATAAATAAATATTTTTTTAAAATAAAGAAATGTAACTACTTTGCATCCTATATTAAATAAAATAAATAAATAAATAAAATTAATAAAAAGAAATAAATAAAATAAAGAAATGTAGCTACTTTGCATCCTTTTTTTTTTTCCTTCACAAAAATTAATTTTAACATAGTTTAAAAAACCCATCATTTTTTTGTGTTTTTTAAACCTTCCTGGGGCCTACATTGTCGACTTTTTAATTTTCTAGCAAATTAGTGTTTGCTTTTGTAACTTCAATTTTCGTTTTGTCAATTATAAAATAGATTTAACAAATTCAATCCAAATAGACTATAAAATATACTACTCCAATTTTCGCATCAAACTAATGTCTGCCCCACAACTCACCATCTGCCTGTGACAAGGAGCACCTAAAATAAATAATTACACAACAAACAAAAAAGAGCCTGCAAAGACATGCATGTAGATTCCCTGGCCATGACATTTTGCATAACATAACAAGCATGTGACACAACAATGCTACCTTGCGGCGTGTATACTCGCATATCGGTTGCAAAGTCCTGCAGAATTATACATACACGTCCACACAAAAATAAAAAGAATGCAAATAATCTCGCATGTGCACCATCCAACAAAAAAAAAAGAAGCTAAAACAAACACACAAAATATACTACAATTTCATGATAACCAAATACTAAAATGACAATCCAACCACAAAATCCTAGTCCAAGTCAACAGCACCACCACTCCAGAACAGCTGTGTCCCCCCTTCAAGATCCCTGCCAACGTTGGCCGCTGTGCAGGCACGCTTCTTTGTCAACCAGTTGACAATGTAATTCTGGGGGAGGGCCATGATGATGTCCCGATTATCGAGTGAATCCATTATGCTGCATACGAATGAAAATAACTTACCGCCGAGCTCTAATCTAGGCGTGCTTAGTCCCCAACAGTGTTGTCACCTTTACCAGTGACAACGTATTGCGTAATTTTCAGCTCCCTGCTTTGTTTGCTCACTACTTCCACGAGATTGTCCATGCTACTAGCGACAGTACCAGGCGTTGCTCGCTTGCGACGTTTCGCATTAGCTGATCCATCCACGGCTAACTGGGGGTGAGCATTGTCAAAGAGGCTACTATCAACCACGTTTTCCCTGACAGTGTCATGGCCCAGCTGTGGTGGTTTGCCTGCACTGAGAGATCCCATCTCGCTATCCTCGTTGGCATTGGTCGCAACAGCATCAACATCGCGCACTTCTGTTGGAGTTCATGCATGTTTCCTAGCCACTGCTGCGCCAGAGTACACCCGCTCCATGTGGTCCACGTGCTCTATAGGCTTACTCTTGAATTTAGTACATCGGTTGTTCATCTAAGAGAGGAGAAAACACCTATGTAAGTAAAGCTTGAAATGTATTTGATTCCCTTAAACACAGGTAGCTAGGATCAGTCGCAGTTTTGTTATTATGAGTTTGTCATAAACTATAGTGAAATTCCAGACTGTTCAATTATCAGATTTCAATGAATGACTAAAATTTGTTACAAGTTTGTGACTCTTTTTTATAACTCTCATTTATATGTTAAAATATCAGTTGGTAATTTATTCTAAAAATATGGAATTCACCTCGAAAGAATGTTACGTGTTGACTCTGCCAGTGATTTAGAATTTTTGGTAAATGTAATATCTTCTTGACTTCAATAAAATAATGTAATAACGGAGCTGCTAGGTAGCTCGAAAACTGATTGCCCCGAATGGCTCGATTGTTGGAAACGCATCGTTTTGACCTTTTTTTTTCTTTCCCTCTTGCTTCCTCTTCTTCCTTCCCATGGGCAATCTAAAAAATTAAAGAAGAAGAAGAAGAAGAGCCCCAAAAAATCAAACAAGAGCAAAATCTAATCTGAGAAAAAAAAAATCAAAATCAAAACTCAAAATCTAAAATCAAAACCAATTGGTTTTTTTTTCCTTCTCTTTGCTTCCTCTTCTTCCTTCCCCTTGGGCAATCTGAAAATTAGAGGAAGAAGAAGAAGAGGAGGAAGAAGAAGAAGAAGAAGAAGAAGAAGAAGAGGAAGAAGAAGCCAAAATCTAAATCTAAATCTAAAATCAAAACCAATTTCAACAGAAAAATCAACAGAAAAAAAAGAAGAATAAGAAGAAGAAAAATAGCACTAGTTTCAGCAAAAAAACAGTCCCAATTTCAGCACAAAAACAGCCCCAATTTTATCACCAAAAAGCACCAATTTCAGCATCAAAACAACACCAAAACAGCAGCAAAAAACAATAGCAATTTGAGCAAAAACAAGACCAAAACAACAATTTCTTCTCCTCCTCTCCTCCTTCTCTTCCTCTCTTCCTCCTCTATTTCCTCTCTTCTTCCGCTATTTCTCTCTCTCTCTCTCTCTCTCTCTCTCTCTATTTTGGTTCAACTTTTGAAAAAGAAACGAGAAGTGGAAGGGAATAAAGGAAAAGAAAGAAAGAAAAAAAAATCGAAATGTGGGCGTTTCTGAAAATCGAGCCATTCGGGGCAATGGTTTTGAGCTACAACACATTTTCCATGTAATAAATATCTGGAAAATGAGCCGTAGCTCGAAAACCTTGGCTCGAAATTGGCTCGAATGTCGTTTTGGGCGTTTTGGGTGGTCTGAAACAGAGGAGAAAGAGGGAGAGAAGAGAGGAAGAAGAGAGGAGAAGAGGAAGAGGAGGAGAAGAGGGAACGGAGAGAAGAGAGGGCCCCTCCGCTTCGTCGCAGCACCACCGCCGTCGCTTTCGGTCCCGCTGAGCCCCTCCCCTTCGTCGCAGCACCACTGCCGTCGGCCGAGCCCCTGCCCTTCCTCCTTCCTCCTCCTCCTTCTCCTCCTCCTTCCTTCTCTTCTCCCCCTGTGATTATGCCCCCTCCAGTCCTCCTCCTCCTCATCCTCCTCCTCCTCCTCCTTCCTTCTCTTCTCCTTCTCTACTTCTGAAATTGGATTCGAGCCAATTTTGAGCTCGACAATTCGAGCTACGTAGCAGTTCCGTAAATATCTTGGCTTTGCATTTGACTTTTATTTTTATTTTTTTCGGTACTTAGGGATTGTTTGAGATGTCTTAAATAAGTGCACTTTTTGACTTTTTGAACTAAAAAGTTGAGGAAAAAAATATGATTGTTTGGGTTAACTTTTTGATTTTTTATGAAAAAATGTGTATTAAAAAATTGTATAAATTAGTGTGTAGGGAAAAATTAGGATTGGGAGTTGTGCATTCGTACTTTTTGACTTTTTGTGAATAGTGATAACTTTTTAACTTTTTGAGTAACTTTTTGACTTTTTAACTTTTTTTCAACTTGCCAAACTTGGCCTTAATATTCAACTTCTTATCACAACATGCTATAACATATTTGGCAACTTTATATGTGACGGCCCAAAATTTTAAGGACATCATAATAAGATTTAGAATTTAAAATCAATGTCACCACCAATATCACTAATATCCATTAATTAACAATCCAAAAATTGAAAGTTTTCAAATTATAATTCTAATAAAACTTAAAACTTAGTTTCAATACAATAAAAAATAAAATAAAACAACTATGAAAGAAAACTAGAGAAAACTAGGAAACATAGGAAATGGTTCATGGAACTTGGGGACTCTTCAAGCTAACCAAGGCTGAATGTCACTTTGCAAGGCCTCGGTGTTTCCTTCGTTTTCTTCAGTACTTGGCAGAAAACGCCAGGGCAACGAGAATGCCAATGAGCAACGAACTCAATAATGTACTACAACCCGAAAATACCCACCCCGATAATAATACTCACAATTAATGAATAATGCGTAGTAACAGAATAACGGTAGCATTTAATAAGCATAACAGGAATGCCGACAGTTAAAATAATAACAATAGATGAATAAACAAATAAAAATGGCAAACAGAAACAGTAATTCGTTATAAGGAAAATGCACACTTTTCTTTTTAAATTCTCATAGATTTAGTTTATCAGATAAATTTAAGCAACTCCCCGCGGAGCACTATTTCCATTCAACCGCTAAGCAATGGCCACAGGCAATCCTGACTCCTCCTTGGTCAAATATTCAAATGTTACTTGCTGTAACTACTAATGATGCTCACGCACCAGGGTTACATACCCGAGTCGTGACATCACGGTCTGCCCCAAGGGAACGGTCTATGTTGTGACACCCGTACCACCAACCTTATATCGCCTACACCGATAAGAGCCAAAATACCTTCCGTACCATGTTAGGGTTCGCAACTCACTGGCGCAAGCTTCTAAACCGGGCTCACCCCCATCACTTTTAAATTTTTAATGTATCATCGGTTCAATTTCGTGTTTCTTTACTTCGTCAAATTCACATTTTTATGCATGTGCGAGTTTTAGTTTGAGAACCACAGTGACCTAATGTTTATATAGCACAACACAATCATATACGGCAACCAAAATAAATGTGATAGAATGTCTTAGAAATCATCACAAAATTTCTTAAGAATTCACCCACTTCTTCTTTCAGCACTGTATAGTCAAACAAAAAATATATGAAACCCATACCAAACGAAGTTCAGCCATTATAATATTTTAACTGGTGCTAGTTCATCGAGTTAGAAAAATATTTTGAGAGGAATACCAGGGCTAAAAACGATTTTAAAATGGAGAAATAATTTTTGGAAGAAAACTGGTTTTCTAGGACAGTGAGTTACATTACCCTCCAGCACAGGTGTTCTGTGTTCGAAAAATAAAAAGGGACCTCAAACAGTGTCAAAAAGAGGCATGGTCAGAACGGTTTGCTAAATTTTTGAGTTTAGAACATATTTCCAGAAGGGTGTGAAGACTGAAAACCAGTCGAAGATGGTCAAATAATTTTTATAAGAAAACTGGACAGATTCTGTCATATTTTGGAAAAATTGGCGTTTCTCTCTCAATACTAATAAAAAATTATAAAACCAGTGGAATTTGAAAGGTAACTTAAAAATATAACTTTTCCAATTTGAATCACTTGAAAATTAATTCTTTGGAATAAACAGTGACCTGGTAAAGTCAGCATTGTTGTTGCCTCCAAACAGCAATGAAGTTAAAAATATATTCAAGCCATGAAATGTTGTCAAATAATTTTCTTCAATATTCTAGCACCATGAAAACATGTTAAAATAACTCCAGTAATTTCAGATTTTATGAAAGTGTTCTCATGAGTTTGTTTAGGGTTTATTCAAAACGGATTAAAAATCTGTTTTGCTAGAAGTTCACTAATTTGCGAAAAACACACTTTGTATCCACCATGAATCACATGCAAGACTAAAAAAAAATGTTTCTTACTATTATTCCCATGTGAAACTCTAATCCTTCATATTTACTTTCATTAGTGATAACATAAAATAATATTTATGAAGAGTAAACACAAATTCATAAGCATGCAAGATTGATTCAACAATGGAGAAGACTTGAATACATAAAGAGCAAAATCAGTAGCTAAACCATCTAATCCATACTTGTAAGAAGGATAGAGATCACATAATCATAAGATTATCATTCTATCCAAATGTAACATGCATTGAGCATTGGTGTATTATCAATACACACTCTTACATATTTTAATGTATAGATTTAGTTAAGAAAAATATTTAAGAAAAATATTTAAGGGAGGATAAGGGTTGAATATTTTTACCTCAATAAAGTAAAAAAAAAATATGCCAAGTGTTGAGCCTTTCTTCCCCTCTCTTCTCTCCTTTCTCTCTTGCTTTCTCTCCCTCTCTTTATCTTTGTTTTGCTCAATTACGTGTGTGTGTGTAATGGAGGCTGAATAGTGCTCCTAATTATAAGAGTTTGAGGGCCTAATTTTATTATTATTATTATTATTATTATTTTATTTTTACTTTACTTCTCTTTTAGCTTAGGAACTATGATTTAAGAGGATAGATTAGAGTTGGTTTGCATGTTGTGGTAGCCTTGACAAAGCTTGAAATTGCCATCTATGCATGTAGGCATGGAATGTGGTAGTAACTAAAGGCATGCATTGGCATGCTTGGGCCAAATTCCTCTGCCCAACATAAATTTTGATTTCTTTCTTTTTTTTTCTTTTTTTTTCTTTTTTTTTTTTTGTACAAAATAAAAATCAATTAAATATATATATATAACCTAGTTACTAGATATTTTGCTCCCTACTATTCTCCTCCTAACTTAGTTATTATTTGTTTAACTCATTTAGTTTCCACAACTATATTTAGATACAAATTTTATTATTATTATTATTTTTTTTTTAGAAAGATAAATAATTTTATTTAAAGGAATCTAATTTTGGTATTAACCATGATGCTATTAACATTACAATTCGATAATTTAATAATCACTGTTAACTGACTTAATATTATTATTAATCAAACTAATTAGTTGTCTAAAAATTCAGGTTCTCACAACCTATCTCCCTTAAATAATTCCGTCCTTGAAATTTTAACGCGTACCTTTATCTTCAAACAACTAAGGGTAATTGGCTCGTATTGCATCCTCTCTTTCCCAAGTAGACTCCTCTACTCCTCGATGCTGCCACAACACCCGCACCAAGTGGATTACTTTGCCTCCTAAGTTCTTTTCTCGTCGATCCATAATCTTTATAGGCCTTTCCTCAAAGCTTACATCTTCATTGAGATCAATCTCTCCCCAGTTGATAACATAGGAAGGGTGTGGCTCATATTTTCGTAACATTGAGATGTGAAAAACATTGTGCACCGCTACGAGCTGTGATGGTAGTGCTAAACGATATGCCACCTCACCTACCTTGCTCAGAATTTCAAAGGGTCCCACATAACGAGGTGCAAGTTTTCCTTTCTTTCCAAATCGTGTAGTACCTCGACGAGGTCGAACTTTGAGAAAAACATGATCTCCTACCTCAAACGTTAAGGGTCATCTCCTTTGATCCGCATAGCTCTTTTGTCGACTTTGGGTTGTGGTTAGCCGTTGTTTGATCAGTTTTATCTTCTCAGTAGTCTCCTGAACCAAGTCTGGTCCTAACAAGGTTGCTTCTCCTACTTCAGTCCAACAGATTGGTGATTGACAAGGTCGTCCATAAAGTGCTTCATACGGTGCCATTCCAATACTGGCTTGGAAACTATTGTTGTAAGCGAACTCAACGAGAGGTAGGTGTCTCTCCCAACTTCCCTTAAAATTCATAACGCAAGCTCGAAGCATATCCTCCAAGGTTTGTATCGTTCTTTCAGACTGCCCATCGGTTTTTAGGTGAAATACTGTGCTAAAGCATAGGTTTGTTCCCATTGCCTTCTGCAAGCTCTGCCAAAATTGGGAAGTGAATCGAGGATCACGATCAGACACGATACTAATTGGTACTTCGTGTAATCTGATCACTTCTTTGATGAACAATCTACTGAGTGAATCCAACGTATCTGATGACCCGACAGGTAAGAATCGGGCTGTCTTAGTTGGTCGATCTACCACTACCCACACGCCGTCATGTCCCTGTGGTGACCGAGGCAAACCCGTCACGAAATCCATGGTTATGTGTTCCCATTTCCACTCCAGGATTGGTAAAGATTGAAGTGTTCCTGCCGGTCTTTGATGTTCAGCCTTTACTTGTTGGCATGTCAGGCACTGAGACACAAACTTCGCTACATCCTTTTTCATTCCACCCCACCAATATTGGCGTTTTAAGTCTTGGTACATCTTAGTACCTCTCGGATGTATTGCAAATGCTGAATGGTGGAATTCCCTCAGTACATTTTCCCTTAGTGAGTTGTCGCTTGGTACGAACATTCGACCTTGATATTTCAAACTCTCATCAATGTGAATTTCCTAACCAGGCATGGTTTCACTAGATTCTATTCGAGCCTTGATGAATGCTACCTCCGGGTCGTACTTTTGTGATTCTAATATCTCGTTCAAAATTTTAGGCGTAGCAATCTGAGCACCAAGGTAAGCCCTTTTATCTTGAACCTTCATCTGTACCCCAAATTCATTGAGCATTCCAACCATATTCCATTATCTAAGTGTTAAACTAGCAACAATCCCTCTATTCTTGCGACTTAGCGCATCTGCCACTACGTTAGCCTAGCCGGGATGATAGAAAGGGTAAATTGATAATCCTCGAGATACTCCATCCAGCGTCTTTGACGCATGTTCAGGTCCTTTTGGGTGAACAGATACTTCAAGCTTTTGTGATTGGTGAATATCTCAAACTACATTTTGAGTGTGTGAACTATAACTGCTAACTCCAAGTCATGAGTGGGATAATTCTTCTCATGGTTCTTTAATTGCCTTGATCCATATGCCACCACCTTGCCATTTTGCATCAATACACACCCCAGACCTTCTTTGGAAGCATCACAATACACATTGTACCTAACGTCACGTTTTGGTGTTATGAGAATAGGGGCACTCCTCAATCTTTTCTTGAGTTCTTGGAATGAATTTTCACAAGACTCGTTCCATTCAAACTGAACCCCGTTTTGAGTCAAATGTGTCATTGGTTTAGCCAATTTTTAGAAGTCTTGAATGAATCTTCGATAATAATCGGCCAATCCTAAGAAACTATGAATCTCAAATGTGTTCTTAGGTTGCTTCTATTATGTCACTGCTTCTACTTTAGTTGGGTTCACTGATATTCCCTTTTTAGACACCACATGACCCAAAAACTTTACTTCCTCCATCCAAAACTCATATTTACTAGCCTTAGCATACAGTTGGTTCTTTCTCAAGGTTTGAAGCACTATTCTCAAGTGTTGTTCATGGTCTCCTTTAGATTTGGAATACACCAAAATATCATCAATGAAAACTACCACAAATTGATCTAAGTAAGGCATGAATATTTTGTTCATTAAGCTCGTGAACACGCCTGGTGCATTGGTTAGGCTGAATGGCATCACCACAGACTCATAGTGGCCGTAACGGGTTCAAAATGCAGTCTTAAAAATATCTTATTCCCGAATATGCAATCGGTGATACCCAGACCTGAGGTCTATCTTTGAGAAATATTTTGTCCCTCTAAGGGGATCAAAAAGGTCATCAATCCTAGGTAGGGGATACCAATTCTTAATGGTGATTGAGTTGTGAATAATCAATGCACAACCTAAGTGTCCCATCTTTCTTTTTAGCAAATCAGGCTGGTGCTCTCCACGGAGACGTGCTTCGCCTTATAAATTCCTTGTCCAATAATTCTTGCAACTGTGTCTTTAGCTCTCTCAATTTAGCTGGTGCCATACGATTTGGTGCCATTGAGATTGGTGATGTACTAGGTTGTAGTTCAATGGTAAAGTCTATTTCTTGCTTTGGGGATAGTCGTGGTAACTCCTCTTGGAATACATCAACATACTCGCACACCACACATGGTAGCCCTAGTTCCATACGATCCTTGTCTTCCAAAACTAAGCTGGCTAGCCACCCAGCTAGGTGATCGGGCCACTTTGACTTTCCAAGTGTCAGTGATAGAGAATCTCGTGTATCCCCCTTAAATTGGAATCGTGTTCCGTCATGAGAGTAGGCAGTCATCATCTTTCGATAGCAATTAATGGTGGCTCTATGGGCTAATAACCAGTCTATTCCTAGGATAACGTCAAAATCTAACATTTCCATGACTCGTAGGTCGCAAGTTAAACGCAAACTGGAGACTCCTAGTTCACATGATTTGCATACGAGATTTACTCAAGTTTAACCTCCTAACGGTGAAGCTACACTCATAGGAGTTTCTAATCATTCAAGCTCTAATCCCAAGATTCACATAGTTGTAGTAGAGAAGAAAGAGTATGACATGGCTACGACAATAGCACAATTAGCATAAGAATTCAAATAGAATTTGAACAGACGGTATAGTCGGATGGCATGATGGTTTTGAACTTTTAATATGGTTAAGATTATGGAGCTAGTGACCAAACTAGATATTTGAATTGAAATTGCGTTTGGCCATACACATTTCAAACCAAATATCTAAGATTCTTCACCCCGTAAGGAGTAAAAGAGTACAACTGGTTTTTAAGAGAACAACATACAGGATACAATAATCAAGGCTCAAAAATTGCCAATTGATCATCTTAAGGAAATACTTTGTCGAATTGGAAAGGTTCACTGAAGATAGAGAAATGATTATTTTACATCCGACAAATTTGGTGTCAAGCTAGAGGTACAATTAGGATCAAACAAGGATAGTTACTATGATTAGCATAAAGGTCGTATAAATCACGAGTCACATAACTCTATTCCTTCGAACACATGACACTACTCCTCAATGAGGTTACACCTCTTCCTACCGTCCCTAGGTATTCTAACATAGAGCTCTAATACCATGTTGTGACGCCCCAAAATTTTAAGAACATCATAATAAGATTTAGAACTTAAAATCAATGTTGCCACCAATATCACTAACATCCATTAATTAACAACCCAAAAATTGAAAGTTTTCAAATTACAATTCTAATAAAACTTAAAACTTAGTCTCAGTACAATAAAAAATAAAATAAAACAACTATGAAAGAAAACTAGAGAAAACTAGGAAACATAGGAAATGGTTCATGGAACTTGGGGACTCTTCAAGCTAACCAAGGCTGAATGTCACCTTGCAAGGCCTCGGTGTTTCCTTCGTTTTCTTCAGTACCTGGCATAAAACGCCAGGGCAACGAGAATGCCAATGAGTGACGAGCTCAATAATATACTACAATCCGAAAATACTCACCCCAATAATAATACTCACAATTAATGAATAATGCGTAGTAACAGAATAATGGTGGCATTTAATATGCATAACAGGAATGCCGACAGTTAAAATAATAACAATAGATGAATAAATAAATAAATAAAATGGCAAACAAAAACAGTAATTCATCATAAGGAAAATGCACACTTTTCTTTTTAAATTCTCATAGATTTAGTTTATCAACTCCCCGCGGAGCACTATTTCCATTCAACCGCTAAGCAATGGCCACAGGCAATTCTAACTCCCCCTTGGTCAAATATTCAAATGTTACTTGTTGTAACTACCAATGATGCCCATGCACCAGGGTTACGTACCCAAGTCGTGACATCACGGTCTGCCCCAAGGAAATGGTCTATGTTGTGACACCCGCACTACCAACCTTATATCGCCTACACCGATAATACCAAAATACCTTCCGTACCATGTTAGGGTTCGCAACTCACTGGCGCAAGCTTCTAAACCGGGCTCACCCCCATCACTTTTAAATTTTTAATGTATCATCGGTTCAATTTCGTGTTTCTTTACTTCGTCAAATTCACATTTTTATGCATGTGCGAGTTTTAGTTTGAGAACCACAGTGACCTAATGTTTATATAGCACAACACAATCATATATGGCAACCAAAATAAATGTGTTAGAATGTCTTAGAAATCATCACAAAATTTCTTAAAAATTCACCCACTTCTTCTTTCAGCACTGTATGGTCAAACAAAAAATATATGAAACCCATACCAAACGAAGTTCAACCATTATAATATTTTAACTGGTGCTAGTTCATTGAGTTAGAGAAATATTTTGAGAAGAATACCAGGGCTAAAAACGATTTTAAAATGGAGAAATAATTTTTGGAAGAAAACTGGTTTTCTAGGACAGTGAGTTACATTACCCTCCAGCACAGGTGTTCTGTGTTCGAAAAATAAAAAGGGACCTCAAACAGTGTCAAAAAGAGGCATGTCAGAATGGTTTGCTAAATTTTTGAGTTTAGAACATATTTCCAGAAGGGTGTGAAGACTGAAAACCATTCGAAGATGGTCAAATAATTTTTATAAGAAAACTGGACAGATTCTGTCATATTTTGGAAAAATTGGTGTTTCTCTCTCAATACTTAATAAAAAATTATGAAACCAGTGGAATTTGAAAGGTAACTTAAAAATATAACTTTTCCAATTTGAATCACTTGAAAATTAATTCTTTGGAATAAACAGTGACCTGGTAAAATCAGCATTGATGTTGCCTCCAAACAGCAATGAAGTTAAAAATATATTCAGGCCATGAAATGTTGTCAAATAATTTTCTTCAATATTCTAGCACCATGAAAACATGTTAAACTAACTCTAGTAGTTTCAGATTTTATGAAAGTGTTCTCATGAGTTTGTTTAGGGTTTATTCAAAACGGATTAAAAATCTGTTTTGCTAGAAGTTCACTAGTTTGCGAAAAACACACTTTGTATCCACCATGAATCACATGCAAGACTAAAAAAAATGTTTCTTACTATTATTCCTATGTGAAACTCTAATCCTTCATATTTACTTTCATTAGTGATAACATAACATAATATTTATGAAGAGTAAACACAAATTCATAAGCATGCAAGATTGATTCAACAAAAGAGAAGACTTGAACACATAAAGAGCAAAATCAGTAGCTAAACCATCTAATCCATACTTGTAAGAAGGATAGAGATCACATAATCATAAGATTATCATTCTATCCAAATGTAACATGCATTGAGCATTGGTGTATTATCAATACACACTATTGCATATTTTAATGTATAAATTTAGTTAAGAAAAATATCTAAGGGAGGATAAGGGTTGAGTATTTTTACCTCAATAAAGTAAAAAAAAAAATATGCCAAGTGTCGAGCCTTTCTTCTCCTCTCTTCTCTCCTTTCCCTCTTGCTTTCTCTCCCTCTCTTTCTCTTTGTTTTGCTCAGTTACATGTGTGTGTGTAATGGAGGCTGAATAGTGCTCCTAATTATAAGAGTTTAAGGGCCTAATTTATTTTTATTATTATTATTATTTTATTTTTACTTTACTTCTCTTTTAGCTTAGGAACTATGATCTAAGAGGATAGATTACAGTTGGTTTGCATGTTGTGGTAGCCTTGACAAGGCTTGAAATTGCCATCTATGCATGTAAGCATGGAGTGTGGCAGTAAGCAAAGGCATGCATTGGCATGCTTGGGCCAAATTCCTCTGCCCAACATAAATTTTGATTTCTTTCTTTCGTTTTCTTTTTTCTTTTTTTTTTTGTACAAAATAAAAATCATTTGAATATATATAACCTAGTCACTAGATATTTTGCTCCCTACTATTCTCCTACTAACTTAGTTATTATTTGTTTAACTTATTTAGTTTCCACAACTATATTTAGATACAAATTTTATTATTATTATTATTATTTATTTTATTTTATTTTACTTTTTTTCAGAAAGATAAATAATTTTATTTAAAGGAATCTAATTTTGGTATTAACCATGATGCTATTAACATTATAACTCGATAATTTAATAATCACTGTTAACTGACTTAATATTATTATTAACAAACTAATTAGTTGTCTAAAAATTCAGGTTCTCACATTATAGGTAGTGTTTGGTTCATTGGAATGATTTTAGACAAAAATGGCATCACTATTCCTTGGCCTCCTAGTGAGATGACTATTCTCCTAAATTGGTGATGGTGATCGATTTCTAATGTAGATTCCTTTCTTTCTATAGAACCAAACATAAGAATGGATGTACTACCACTACAAAAAAATTAAGGTTTTAGATACCAAAATTTATGAAAAAAATTATTTTTTAGGGACCTGTAACAACCCTGACCTGTGATTAGCCGATAAATCATGATTAATTATGCCTAATGAGTAATTAAGTTGAAATTCTGAATTAATTGAATGTGTATTGCATTATTTGTGTTTCTATCTGTTTGTCGTAGAAATATCTGTTTATGTTTTTGTTTTGTTCTGAGAGTTAAAGGCCTTACTGACATCCGATCATGAAATTGATTTGATTTCTATGTTATTTTAGATTTTTAGAATTTTATGGTAGGTTTCATTAAAATTCGATTCGGAAAGAATAAATTAGAATAATTAATGTCCATTTGATTAGCTTTAATTCAACTCCTAAATCAAGCCTATATAAGACTCTTATATGCCCCAACTCATCTATTTTCTTCATTATATCTTTGAGCTTACACAATCAAGCAAAACGTGAGGGAGAGAGGAGGAAGAGACCAAGAGGGGTATGAAATCAAACTTGGGATTGGAAAAGAATTTGCTAAAGAATTAAGGAATTTTGCTTGGAAGCTTAAAGATATAGCAAGCTAGAGCCTTAATCAAGGGTGAGGTAAGGATTTAAGCCTTTCCTTGTGTAATTGAGACATCATACATGAATTCAAGAGGAATTTAACACAAGAATTAAGCAAGGGAAGGAGAATTAAGAAGATTACCATACATGCATTCAAATTCTTTGCATTTAGAGTTGGATTTGAAGAATTCACACATCCATGCCTTGATCATAGCTTGGTTTTGGAAAGTCATCAAATTTCATACCATTTTACCTTGTTTGATCATGTTTTGAAAGCTTTGAAATCAAAAAATTATATGTATGTTATGTTCTTTAAACTTTAAGCTTGAATTTGAATAATTGACTTACTCTTGAGCCTTGATTTTGCGAAATGGTTTTGAATTCATGATGTTTTCCAAGTTTAAACAAGCTTCCTTGAGTTTTTTTGCCCAAGAGAGCATGTTTTGCAGCATTGAATTTGAGTTTTGAGCCTGGTAGAGCGATCTGGAAATTTCAAAATTCTATCTCTCCGCTCAAGTGACCACTCTGAGTTGTGCACTTCTGCTCAAGTGACCAAAAGTTAGCTTGAGTGTAAAATGCATGCTCCTAGAAGTTGACACATTTTGCAGACCGCTCGAACGACAAGAGTTGCACTCGAGCGAGTACCTCAGTCTCACGCTCGAGTGACTGTTGAGCGAAAAAATCAAGCAACCAGTACTTTTATAGAGTTTACAGACCGCTCAAGCGAAGGAAGTTGCCCTCGAGCGACTACTCACATTTTTGAATCTTCACTCGAGCGAGGACTCTGTTTTCAGCAAAACGGACCAAGCATTTTCAAATGCATTCTAGCATCCTCATTGCATCCTAGGCATTCGTAGGCCTTAATTAAGACACAGTAATGAGGACAAAGACTTAGACACACACTAAAAGCAAGGCAAATTAAGTTAAGTGTTTTCGAGTATGTGTTTTAGTGTGCATCTGTTATCTGTTTATGTAGGTCACGCGCCATAAGCTATTTGATCTGTCTGTCTGCCTTTGGAGCCAACTGTGAGTAATAACTTTGTAAAACTATGTTCAATTTATAAGTATTTCTAAATGATATGAAATGATCTATTTTCTGAAATATTATTTTCTGCATGAATGAATGATTGTCTAATTTTCTGAAATGTATTTGTGGCATCCTTAGTTTCAAATGACATCTGTTATATGTTTTGTTATGTCCCAATTATGGGTCAATTATACGTCTCATGAGCCAATTGTTATGGATCCTTCTATATACGTCCTATGTATAGGCCAACTGTACGTCTTATAAGTCAATTGTATGCTTTAATGGCTGTCTCTTTATGGATCAACTGTTTCCACTAATGCTAATGGATGTACCATGTATGATTTACTGCAAATTCCGATTATGAGTATGATTCTGAATCTATTTCTATAACAGTGATGGACAACGTTCAATAAAACCTTTACTTTGTTATTATTCACTGTGATTCTGCTCACTGTATTATTTATGTATGTAGGTGATCAGACGCGTGAGTAGGCTCAATGATGATCGCCTAGAGCTTGTTTTGTTGGCCAACCCTTGTACCTCCCGAGGAGGTTCTGAAAGTCATGTGGTCAAGTTTTGTGAATCATATGAAGGATGTTTTTGTTTTGTTTTTGCCTATCTATACTTTAGGCTAAGTCCCTTATGACACTATTTGTATCTGTATGGTGATACACGACGTATGGAAGTTTGACATTATATGTATAAGTTTCAAATCTATTCTGTCTCATGTACGTCAGTACAGCTCAATGGACTATGTATGTTTATATATCTGCTTTCGCAGCCCCTTAATATGTGATAAATTGTTCTGGGGCCATTGGTAATCTAAGGATTATTGACCGGTTACGACGCTAAACCTATAGGGGTGGGTTTTGGTCGTGACAAAACCAAGTAATTTTGTTGTGAAAAATGTCATTATTATATTTTTAGCAACAAAAATTGGACATTAGTGATGAATTATTATCCTTTTGGACTAAATTTTTTGTCTCAAAAACTAAACCATGTTGAGACTAAATTATTTCGTCCCTAAAAGTCTATTTATTAGTGACATTTTTAAAATTTTGTTGTTAAAGCCCTTATTTTTTACTTTTCGGGATGACCTTTTAGCGACTATCATCATGACAATGGAAATTGATTTCTAAATATCTTTTACAACAAAATTTTCACTTTTAAAGATCAAAACATTTAGTCTTTAAAACTTTTATATATTGTAATTTAAAGATTCATTCCAATGAACCAAACATTGTAAGATGATTTGAAATTTGAATTCTTTAGGAATGGAGTAGTTCATGTATATAGAAGTTACAGTTGTGCATGATATTTTCTTTAATGCTATGGTAAAGCTCAAGTGACTGATAGTAGTAGTTTCTACTTATAACTCTAAAATAAATCAATGAACAAACTGCAAGCTGGTTATTTTTCTAGCATTTGCAATTGCTTTATTCCCATATTTTAATAAATTTGTTTAAACATCTATTTTCCTAACAAATAGAATCTCTTCACCCATATTAGCTTTATTACACAGGGTGGAGATACGCATACAGTTCTGTCACGTTCCCGGAAACCCTTACCGTGACGACATGGACCATAACATTGACCTCGCCACTAATGAACTGATTTTACGAGATGTGCCTGACGAAGCCATCCTAGTCAGAGTTAACAACAAGGTTCCAGGACTAAGTTTGCATTTGGATGCTTCCGAACTAAATTTGCTCTACAAGGATAAGTATAACATTTCACTCCTATATTTAAGATCTTTCGCTTCAAATGCATAATTCTACCGATGCTTAGACCTTATCATTGATGTCCATTACATGTCTGTCATTGTGTTCATACGAGCATTTTCTTGTCGATGTGATTGATGGAGACAACCATCTATTTATGAGAAGTGATGATCTTGAAGCTGCCTGGAAGATTTCATCTCCAGTTCTGCAAGAGATAGAAAACAAAAATATGGCACCAGAGCTGTATGAGTTGCGAGGTAGGGGTCCAGTTTGAGCCTTCTATCTCTGGGCAAAACATGGGGTTCGGTGGGTTGATGACTAGTAAGGCTCTCTACCCCATCTTTGTTTTGTTTCTTGAGAATGATTTGAATGCACAATTAGTGATTAGAGTTCCAATGGTTCCTACATGAAACAATAATAAAATTTACTGTCTTGTGGTGACCATGTGCCTTTCCTTCATTTGAAGACTAAAACCTATTTGGTTGTGTTTTTGTTTTCAGAATAAAAAAACATTGAAAGGTTAAAAATTATTCATCCTTTCCGTATTGTTTTCAGTTTTTGCAAAAGTAGTTTTAGAAAATTTAGAAACAACCTTTTGGTGTCTCTTAAAAAGTGAGTTAATTAAGAAAAATCAAAAAAAGTTTTTGGAAACAGTTTGCAAACAAGTTTGTGTTTTTTAGGAAGTAAAATAAGAAAAACAAAATCACAATCAAACATTTCTACCTAGCATTTTGCAATTTTCTTATGTTCTTTTGTACCAAAATTTCAAATTTACCTGATAAGGTTTCAGAAGTGGCATAACATTGCATGCTTTGTGTTGTTGAGTGTGGTATTTTAGAGGAAATTCGAGAGATATAAATAACGAAAATTAAGAGATATTCTCTCCGCATTGATCTTCTTGTTGTAATTCAATGGTCTAGGTTTAAAGTTGAAGGAAAATGATGTCCCGTGTTTTTTAAAAACAAAATGTATTTTGATTCATTTTACTGTAATTTTATACTTAAATCGTTAAATTGTGTCTTTTTACCGACAAATTTTGTTGTGACAAAAACAGAAAAATCATGATAGAGTACCTCTATCCACAAATATTAGCCACCCTTCATAGCTTTTGCTACTTTATAGACAGGTCGATCAAATGAGTATAGTGTGATGCCAATTTTTTCACTTATACGACTCTCCTTTCACCCTCCTATAGTTAGTGTGGCCCCTTTTTAAGCAAAAAAAAAAAACACGAGTTTGTGCTATCTCTTGCCTTTGTTTCTAACCAATAATGTTAGAAATTAAGAATTTAGACATAAAAAAGTATCAAGCAAAATTATGTAATAATTGAATTTAGATCCCATATTATTTTTTTTAGTACTTTTTTGTGTCTGAATTTTTGATCTCTAACATTACTCATTTCAGGAACTAGGGATGGGTTGGGTTGGTTCCATATATTGTCTATGTACGTTAGTGATTAGATGATCAGTCACACTGGGATCAATACACAGATCTGCACCCTTACATCCTTTATAACTGAGCAGTCATTTAGCAGCCTTAGTTGGTGATCCGGATTGTTTCCCTTTCAACGATGAAGCTTATCCCCCACCATCTCACTAGCTAACCTTGATCCTTGTTATTTTGAGGTCATACCTATTATTAATCTAAATTCAAGTTTAAAACTTATGAAGGATAAATAATTTGACTCATTCCTATCTATATCATGAATGTTTGGAATTCATATTATGCAGGGAGACATTGCTTGTGAGTAGTTCATATTACATTTACATAAAGGCTTAAATATCTAATGTTACTTTTTGAACAATGCAATCCACTTTGGTAATCATTGTATCTGGATTAGACAGTTTTTTTTTTTTTTATCGGCAAAAAATCTTTGTTGATGACAACATACAAAGTATGGAACAGTATATCAATAAAGAGGAGTTAGGAGTTAAATCGAAACTCGAGTTGGTGAGGAACGGTGATGCTAACACAGGATAGACAGTTGATAAGACAGTTGATAAGAAGAAAAGTTGTTAAAAAGCACAGGATAGAGGGCCTCCACTTGAATTGGATTTTAGCATATATGGATGTATTTGTATGAAAATATGTGACCATCAGGGCAGTTGTTTTTGTGTGTAGGTCATGCTAGGCTATTTATCCCTATTTATCTATTCAAAACAATAATAATCCCGTGATCGAATTTGAGTATCAAAATATTATTTGATGTTTTATTAATGCTTTAGTTTAATGGCTTCCTCCATTTGTATGAAATATGAGGTTTTAAGTATGAGTAACGGTGACACTAACACAGTTGTATAGCATAACAATTGAAGCAACTAGATTCTTTGAGTCGTTAATCTTTTATTTCTTGGCAAAAAATTTTTAAAAAAAAACTTATTAATACACATGTTTTTATTTCAAAAGATTCAAAATAGTTTTTGATGGATTTTGTTTATATTTTAAACATGACCCAATACATGTGATTTTTACACTAATCCTTAATCAGTATGGATATATAAATTTTGGAGTATTTGATTTCTTTATTTTATTAATTTTACTTATAGATTACTTCTCTAATGTTATGGGGGGGAAAATCACAAAAGCTATTTAATATTAATTTAAAATACAAAATGTCAACCAACTAATGTAACTAAAAGTACATAGCATGATAATTTAACCTTAATTGAAATAGATTTGTTGTTCAAAGAACAAAAATAATGAATGATCAAAAAAGAAAGAGAAAAAGAAGAAAGAACTAAACTCAACTAACCTTATTCATACAAAAAAAAAAAAAAGCTCAACTAACCTGGATAGCAATTCAAAACTTTTAGAACTTAAAGATTGGATACTCGTAGCATGTAGATTTAAGAATTATGTATAAGTTATAACTTATATATGTCTTTTATGTGATTGTAATAGCTTGGAAAATAAAATAAAAAAAATTTTAAAAAAAAGTGATTTTATATACAAAATTAATTAGGTCATCAAAAAAAGAAAAAAGAGGGGGTTAAAACAAAAGTGGAATAGTCATAACGGCCAAAATATTTTATTTTAACGATGCTATAATGGGTGATCATGGATTCGATGACTTGTTTAACCTAGTTCAGCATAATATTTGTAAGGCATAGGATAGATTCGACTGAGATTTTAAGCCATCGTTGGCATGTTAGATTTTTTTATTTTTTGGTTATTTTAATCACAAAAAGATAACATAGATTTTTTAGTTCAATAAGACATAACATCACATTCAATCCATAATCATTTTATTTTTTCTTTTACAAAAGTCAAAAAATCAAAAAGCCTATCTCAAACGAGACTTTTTAGTCTAAGGCTAAAATAGTAAAAAAAAAACCAAAAAATCAACCAATAACCCAAACAAAAGTCCATTTAATTTCAAAAATTTGGGAGTAGAAGTTTTAATCTGGCCTGGTCTACTCATTCCTAAAATATTAGTTTTAATATTAATATTATATTATTTAATTACAAAATAAACTAAATAATTAATAAAAGATTAAGATTTAAGATTTAAATTAAAATAATTTTTAATGTTGGACGAATTACATTAATGGTCCTTGTAGTTTGGAGTTTGTATCACTTTGGTCCCTGACTTTTTAATTATGATACATTTTACCCTGAATTTTGAATATCGTTCAAAACAAGGACAATTGAAGATATTATTGTTCCATTTCAAGAACAAAATTGTCAATTTGATAAAATATAAACTAATTTGACAAAAATAAATGTTAAAAAATTATTTTTAAATTTTTAAAAATTATTTCTACTCACCAAAGATAAAGTTTTATAAAAATGATAAGTTTTTAATTTTTTTTTACCAAATTAATTTTTGGTATGTGTTTGGATGATGATCATGTAATGAGATGTTATTGTTGTTGATATTTTTAGATGATTATCCTGTAATAGATGGTTGTATTTGTTGTTAACAGAATTTTTTTTATGGTTATCATGTAATAAATGGTTAGTAGGCTTTTAATGTAGGAAAAATTACCCATAAATCCCATTTTGATAAATGTTGCTCTAATTAGTCTTGAGTGTTTTTTCTTAAACCATATAGTCATTTTTATTTTTGGAATGATATATATTTTTAGTATATTATATACGGTGTTTACATTTTTACCCCTTCCAATCTCGCCAACAATGGCAGCCATCACAACTCTAATCTCTCTCTCTCCTCCTCTTCCTCAACGCTGAAACACACCCAGAACTATTCTCAAGGTAAATGTTTGCTTAAATCTAACACTTTTCCTAACAAATTCAAGTGTACAATGAGGATGAACTGAGAAGCTTATTTGTTTCTGTAGACTCTGATTCCGTGCACGAGTCTTGCGGAGAGAAATCTCTTAGCAGACACTTCGAAGACTGTCGAGAAGAACAAAACTTGCAAGCCAAAGGATGATCTAAGAAAAATTGTTACAGACGGACGATGCTTCAATCTGCAAACATCAGATTCATCGTTTGGAACATCAGATTCATGTTCGAACATTAGATTCATTGTTTATCAGATTCATGTTGTTTATGTTTGTTGATGTTGTTTATGGTTTGGAACATCAGATTCATATTCGAACATCAAATTCATCGTTTGGAACATCAAATTCATGCTCCAACATTACACTACAAGAAATGTCACTTTTAGCTACCAAAATATTGGTCGCCAAAAGTCACATTTTTAGTCGCCGAAACGATTTAGCGACCATAATATTTTGTCGCTAAACTTGTCGCCTTTACCCTGTCGGCGATAGTATTGGCGACTAAAAATGTTTTGGTCGCCGAAAGTACTACATTTGGCTACTAACTTATGTTTAGTCGGCAAAAGGTACCTTTTGGCCACTAATGTATTAGTCGCGGAATGATGCTGTTTGGCTACCAACTTCTTGTGGTCGGGGAAAGTATAACTTTTAGCTACTAAAGAATTCGTAGCCGAAAGTACACATTTAGCTACCAACTTGTGTTTAGTCGGCAAAAGGTACCTTTCGGCCACTAATGTATTAGTCGCGGAATGATGCTATTTGGCTACTAACTTCTTTTGGTCGGGGAAAGTATAACTTTTAGCTACTAAAGAATTCGTAGCCGAAAGTACACATTTAGCTACCAACTTGTGTTTAGTCGGCAAAAGGTACCTTTCGGCCACTAATGTATTAGTCGCGAAATGATGCTATTTGGCTACTAACTTCTTGTGGTCGGGGAAAGTATAACTTTTAGCTACTAAAGAATTCGTAGCCGAAAGTACACATTTAGCTACCAACTTGTGTTTAGTCGGCAAAAGGTACCTTTCGGCCACTAATGTATAGACCAAAATATTTGGTGGCCAAATAATTTGAGAATAACTATTATGTATTTAGCTACCAAAATATTTGGTGGCCAAATACTTTAACGTGCTTTTTTTTTTTAAAATAAAATTTTCTATAAACAACCTGTACAAATTAATCCATCACTAAATCCATTATTAATACAACCTGTACCCTGTATAAACAATATAATCCATCAACGGTAAATATGTTATCAAGCATTCAACAACGTGCACACATTTCAGTTCCAACCATCCAAAAAATTAATATTGAACGTCCACTTATATATATATTACAAATTTCATAAGAACCATGTCTAATCTCACGTCAAGCATTTAATTCCATACATAATACTGGAATAACCAAATTAATTGTACACCTTGAACTTCTGAACCACAACAAAAATTATATTCTGTACTGCCACAAAACTATTTTGTACCATGTGCTATGTTAATTTCTACCAAATTAGCTGATATTTACAAACCACTATATATACGGATAGAGATATAAAAACAATGTCCTCCCGTACTTGTCAACAAAAACATATCCACATTTGTATGTCCAAAAACATCTGCAAAAAAGGGGAAAAAAATCATTAGTTCAGTGCGTGTAGAGGCACTTCTGGACGACATATATATATCGTAATAATTTCAAACATTAAAAGACAAAGACAGTAATATCTATTAACTAATGCAAGACATCCAAAACATGGACCCATCATAAGTTCTTATTTTAGCTTTTTAATCTCTAAATCTATCTAAGTAAATTTTAGTACTTAAATGTGAAAGTAAATTGTGTAGGTATTACGAAATTACAAAAATTTTGGGTGTACTTACCATTTCATCCAAAAATTATTTGTTATAAAAATGTAAGAGAACCCATCATTAGAGTTTTTCTGGTATCCATAAAACTCACTATGCTTATGCTTTTGTGACCTCCATGAAGCTTCCAATTACGTTAAAACAATGCTTTTGTGATCTCCACGGATGGAAATTAATATGGTCTTTTTCTTTATAAAAAATTCTAATTTTCTCGATATAATCATTGAAATTTTGAAAACGCTTTCCTTAAAGAAGAAACTAATTAGTGGGTTTATAGATGTAGATATGCTTCTGTTTGTGAATGAGTAATGCCTTGGGTTCTTTATAGGCTTATGGGGACAAGAGCTATATAAGATTATGCTTACCTATTCTTCCATAACACCATTTAATTGTGACATTTTCAACTGTAAGTCCCAATGTAGGTGTCCTATTTACGTACCGTCCGTCCCTACATGTCACATTTGTCACCGGGAAGCTTCCCATTACGTAAAAACACTGGTTCGGGGGCTGTTTTGCATTTTCGCCCCCCAAACCCCTTTTTCCGACTAAGTTTGTGACATTTTCAACTCTAACTCCCAACGTAGGTGTCCTATTTACGTACCGTCTGTCCCTACATGTCACATTTGTCACCAGGAAGCTTCCCGTTACGTAAAAACAGTGGTTCGGGGGCTGTTTTGCATTTTCGCCCTCCAAACCCCTTTTTCCGACTAAGTTTATGACATTTTCAACTCTAACTCCCAACGTTGGTGTCATAACTCGCACCTCTAATACAAATCCAAATCCCAATTTAATAATATATATTTTATATTATGTAGCATTGACATTTTCTATTTAATTTTGAACATAAGTTAGTTTTAGGAGTAAATTGAAAATAAACTGAAACATGAAGGGCCAAAGCTATATATACGAGACAATTAGCCTCATTGCAGGCATAGGAACACAGGTACTTCCTCTACTCTCAAGGTATAACATGAGTCTATGAACACAGAAACCAAATACAAAATCAAACACAGAAAACACATTTGCATGAGTTGTTGGTTTCTGTGTTTCTAACCCTTTTACTATTGAATGGTTTTGTAGGCATATGCAAGGTCACAGACTTTGCAAAGTATCATTCTATTATGCACTGGGACTAATAAAGATGGAGGGTACTTAGCTCCAAAATTGCTGTTCTTATGTATGTATGTGGGTCTTAATGTCATTTGGGCATTCCTCAACACATTTGCATTAGAAGTCATTGCTTTTATTGATATCATTTCAATATGGTGGCAGGTATGCTGTTTTTGGCTCTCTACCTTGCTTTCAATTGCTTACCTTGAGAGTAGAGGAAGTACTTGTGTTCCTATTTACGTACCGTATGTATGATTGAAGGCACAAAGCTATATATGTCAAATCACTGTGTAATATTAATTTCATTTCGACATTATGTATGATTGAAGGCACAAAATCTATATGTTTCAAATAACTATATAATATTATCAGATTTCGACATTATGTATGCTTGAAGACAAAAGCATCTAGTTTAAGAACATAGTTTATGTGCAAGATATTACTATCTAGTTACATGCCGATATGTATCCCTATAAATTCACCCACATTTCTTCCTCTAAATACTCCAAAAAAGGCCAAAAGTAAAGTTGCATACAAGTATTAGTTATTATGTTCCCATTATTGATGTTGGAAAATACTTATAGTTGAACTTCAGGCAAATACATACAGAATAAACATAGACATACAGAGTCTATATAAACAAAAATTATAGAATATTTTTACTACCAATGAATAACATCACATAAACAGAAAAAAAAAATTACAATGTGTACACAGACCACAACTAAGCCCATACCTTTGGTTTTACATATGGAAAGTTGTTTCAATATGTATTAATAAAGACTAGTGAATCTCAGGTGCTTAATTTATGATTTAATCCAATTAATAAATAAACCAAGCATGGCAAATATAAATACATAAATGAACCAATTAACACACCAATTAACACACCAAACCAAGCATGGCAACATTTTGTATACCCCCAGCAAACTTATTATCTTGATCACTTCAAGTAGATGGTTTGATTCAATTCAATTCTCAATCACAAACATAATGCTTCTCTTTTTCCCAAACAAAAAGGTAATTTATTCAAGGGGAAATATAACCAGGGTAAACATCAGGCACATTTAGTGTTTAATTAAGAATGGATCATCCTAGCATAAGCTTCATGTCACTAATACAAAGCAATTATCGAAGCTCCAACTTCCCCAAGTTAATGACATTCTAGTAGATGATGGTGACTAGTTTTGTTACCAAGCCATATGAGTAAAGGACTAGAACATAGCAGACAAGCAAATAAACTCAAAATGGACAATTGAACTACACTACAAAGGCAGGTGACTCCAAAACAGCCCAGAAAAATTAACCCAACAAGTTTGAGGTATCTTCACCACAAGAATCTCATATAAATATGCACAGCACTGAGGTATCTTCACCAAAACAGCTGATAATAAAATGATGTAACAAAGATATGCCGATTTCCAGTATCGCAGCATTACTGTATTCCGTAAGGTAAGGCATCAAGATAATTTGAAAGATGGATTAGAAACTGGGAAAAATAAAAGAGCAAGATTCAGAGCATGGCAGTATCTACTCAATCTGGACAAATTGTAAAGCATGTTTCGAATCCATCACTTTCTAGTATAGTAGTAAAGTACACAAATTGTAAAGCATGGGTTCATCGAATTGAAATATTTGAATATCGATAATTGTGCATGCCATAGGTAAATTAAAATTTGTTGAACTTTGGTTTGTAAAATCGAAAAGGAAACTATCCAAGAGGAAGCTATCCAAGCTCATCATATAAATCAAATAATTAAAAATAAAATAAGTGAGATCACTTAAAGAACACATTTTTGAGATAGTGGGACACTTACTTTCATGGTAATGTATGAATTTGAAAGTGGGAAACGCAAATTAGTTAGATAACACAAATTTTACAAAAAGCACTCCATAACTTCACTTTTATAGTTCTCTATATCAAAAGCAAATAACATATTACTTGAGAACTTTGTCCAATTTTATAACTTCACTTTTCAATAAGGCTCCAGCTAATATACAAGTCCATACACGACTGCTATATCCAAGTATGTAATTAGCTTACCTTTTCCAGCATCTAGTGGTGAGGACTTGAGAACTTCAGCGTAAGTAACCCCTTTGTTTTCCAATTCTATCTATGGTCACCTCTGAATCTCCACAGCCCTGCTGCCTCTGAAATTAATGAATTGGATAATGTTGGTTCTCTTGCTCCCTGCCACCTAGTTAGATATCTATACAAACACCCCTCTTTTGTATCTCTTTTCTATAATGTACTTGCCAACCTCTCTGACTTTGCATCATCCAGTAGACTTTGCCCCATATCAATCTTCATTGCATAGCTTCAAATATAACATAGTTGTGTTAATCCAAAGAATGGTTTATAAGGTTTGCTCATTATTTTTTTAACTTTGCTTTGAACTTCAAGAGAAATTCCAGCTGTACAAACTAAAAATAATTATCCCTAGAACAAAATAGACACAAGGATGAGCTTGACTTTTGTGACTTTTTATTTAACCATTGAATAAAAATAAAATAAAAACTAGTACGCAAACATTTATGTAAACTTAAGTATTAAAAAAATATTTTGCAAAAGGAGAGTGAGAAACATTGTATTGAATGAAAGCACCTGAGTCCATGAGTATGGGTAATATTCCAATGTTGGCGTACCTCCCTCATACTCTGTTATGTTGCTCATTTCTTATCCGTAGCCTACACCAAAAACTCACAAAGATAATTTCCCTAACAATGCAAGCTTGCGTATTCAAAGATTAGAAATTACCTTCACAAAGAGCAAGATTAACCTTCCTTCCCTTGCAATGTTTGAAAGCAAAAAGCTCGTATATATCAATCTCTGCTATGTGATTCATGGAACCTACGTGACTGTGAATCAGAAATGCATCCCCATTATCACATTAAAATGCTTATGAAATCTAAAGAACAAATCATGAATGTTCGTGGAATATTTTTTTTCTTTTTTAATTGGTAGAAAAATATGAAAAGAATTACATTCGGAATTATAGTCCAATAGTTGTAAAAACTCTAAAAACCAATCTAATAACTAACCAAGTTAAGAAAGAACACCATAATGGGGATATAATAAACAATACAACAAAGACTATCATAATTATTAAATTTAACATTAAATAGAATGAAAGTTTGACTTAAGCTTCATATCCAAGGACATCAGTACGTTGTTTTGATACAACAGGGAATTGGTTACTTATTGTAAGTGTTGAGCTGAACACACACATGAGAAGAAGTTAAAAGAAAAAAGAACACACACATCATCATAACCATCTAAAACCTCGAGCTTAACTCTTCTAGTG